>JAFMOB010000004.1:305344-327844 GCA_018985215.1 Larimichthys polyactis
AAAATGAGCTCTGTGTTCGTGGCTTTAAGACGGTGAACCCACTTTTCAGGCTCTGAGTCTGTCGCCTTGTTTTCTCGGGTCCTTCTGGTTTTTTATCATCAATTAACAAAATGTGGACTGTCCTTGCCAGAAGTGTGGATCCGGGTCACATGACTTTGTGAGTCTAATGAGTTTAGACTTGACAAAAACAACAACAAAAGTCTTGCACTTCAACACCAGTGACTTCCCTTCATATTCATCCCCATATTGTTAGAAACATTCATTTCTCTGTGACGGGATACACTACAGGAACAATGCTGGAAACATTACAGGATGTTATCATTTTATTCATTATTAAGTCTATAAATTAAAAATAAACAGACAGATTTTCACATTTACATGTATAAATTCAGCTGTCGTCACCAAAAAAAAACCAATTATGACATGCAGACATTCAGCTCAGCTCTTTTTTTTGCTTTACAGAATCCAGATTATTGGATTATTGATTATTGTGCATGTAGTGTACTTTATTCTCTTCTCTCCTCTTGTTTGTTTTGTCCCGGGCCGTGCAGAACTGGAGGAGTCCCATAAGAAGTGTCACCCATGCTGGTACGTCTTCGCCCACCGTTACCTGGTGTGGGAGTGCTGTCCCAACTGGCTGAAGGTGAAGCAGCTGGTGAAGATCATGGTGATGGACCCCTTCCTGGACCTCGCCATAACCATCTGTATCGTCCTCAACACACTCTTTATGGCCATGGAGCACTACCCCATGACTGACGAGTTCAACGGCATGCTGAGCATCGGAAACCTGGTAGGACAGAGGGATGGATGGATGGATGGATGGATGGATGGATGTTTGGATGGGTGCATGGATGGATGGATGGATGGATGGATGTTCAAATGGATGGATGGATGTTTGAATGGATGGATGGATGGATGGATGGATGGATTTGAATGTTTGGATGGATGGATGGATGGATGTTTGAATGGATGGATGGATGGATGTTTGAATGTTTGAATGGGTGGATGGATGGATGGATGGATGTTTGAATGGATGGATGTTTGGATGGATCGATAGATGGATGGATGTTTGGATGAATGGATGGATGGATGGCTGTTTGAATGTTTGGATGGATGGATGGATGTTTGAATGTTTTAATGTTTGGATGGATGGATGGATGGATGTTTGGATGTTTGGATGGATGGATGGATGGATGGATGGATGGATGTTTGAATGTTTTAATGTTTGGATGGATGGATGGATGGATGTTTGGATGTTTGGATGGATGGATGGATGGATGGATGGATGTTTGAATGTTTGGATGGATGGATGGATGTTTGGATGGATGTTTGAATGTTTGGATGGGATGGATGGATGGATGGATGGATGGATGAATGGATGTTTGAATGTTTGAATGTTTGGATGGATGGATGGATGTTTGGATGGATGGATGGATGGATGTTTGAATGTTTGAATGTTTGGATGGATGGATGGATGGATGTTTTAATGTTTGGATGGATGTTTGGATGTTTGGATGTTTGGATGGATGGATGGATAGATGGATGGATGTTTGGATGGATGGATGGATGGATGGATGTTTGGACGGATGGCTGGATGGATGTTTGGACGATGTTTGAATTTGTTTGGATGGATGGATGGATGGATGGATGGATGGATGGATGGATGGATGTGTTAGGAATTTGTATGCTAACGGTTCTTCAAAGCGTCTGGGCTTTGTCCTTGTTGTACTCTATATGAACAGTCATGGAATGTTTCTTGTCCAATCAAATTACTTGGTTGGATAACCTGTTGTATTACATAATCTAAGATGTAGTGACCATGACCCAAATATCCTGTTTCATACACAAATATGTCAAACCAGTTTCATTAATATGGCGTCAAATTATAGAAGAAGCGCTCTTGATCAACACAGCCAGTTTCATCGAGGACTTACAACCTTCAAACTGTAGATATTTTATATCTGGTTGTGATTCATATTTCAACATGAGAGTTTTGTGTGTGGTTTGATGTAATTTGCCTCTGAAGGTCTTAGAAACGTTTCTTGTAAGAGCAGAGCCCAGAGGAAGAGCCTCCTCACTAGGTGTTCACTCAGCATGTGTGTGCAATAAACAAACTTGAGGCGAGTTTAGGAGGCAGTTACATTTTGTGATGCTTGGGAAACGACCCTCGGACCTTTTAAGACTGCCTCAAACGATTTTGTACAATTTAAAAAACCTTCAGAGAGGAAACACTGATCGCTGTGTGTGTGTTTTTGTTGTTTCTTTGTCTCTGAGCAGAAAAGCGAGGCGAGTTTCAGTATTCGAGCTGACAGAAACGGGTCGTGTAGCTTTAAACCGCCGTGACTAACTCCAGTGTTTGACCCTGCAGGTGTGCTGACGATCTGACAGGAGCTGATAGGTTGATGCAATATGGTAATTGGTTCACCTGAGGTGTGAAAGGCTCATGGACAAAATCACCATGTTGATCACACCTGCACACACACACATACACTTGGACTGGTACCAGCCATGTCAGGTTTCCTCAGCTCAGGCTTCAGGCAGCTGTGTGGGGCAGAGAATAGTAATACAGTTTATAAGTAGAAACAGTGGCTTTGGGTCAGCGGTTCAATCGCTGGGACTGGACCTAAAGGCTCTGGATCAAGATAGATGTTTTCATTAACCCTGTGACGTCCCAGTTTTCATTGCATTAAACCCTTCCAAGGTGTTTTGATGGTGAAATTTTCGTAAAATCTTTAAATTCACTCTAATACATGCTTGTGTGGCACTACGATTTTTCTCTCTTAGAGCTTGAGCAATACGTGAGTTGCTAAGAAGATAGTCATTACTTCAGAGTCACTATACAAGGAAGTGTCATGTTTTCAATAAAAGCAGATAGGACCCACAGTGTATTCAACTATATACCAGAATTATATAAACAAAGAATATTCAACAAAATGGAAAAAGTGACCAGGACGCAATGACAAAAACGTGCAAGACTTTGCACCCATGCAGCCAAGATGCAACAACAACAAGAAGTTTATTAAAGCACCTTTAGCTGTCTCAGCCCTGGATTCAGGCCTCGGTGTGCTTCAGACAAGGTGGCATTGAAGGATTTAAGTTCCTGAAGCCAACAACCAGGCTTTCATTCAGCGACTGACGAGGGTCGTCCCCTTCTATGTTTTCAACACTTTCAGAAATGTTCTGGTGACATCTCGTATGACCTAGGCACTTTAGATTTACACTGAACTTTCTAAAGTGATGACTCCTGAATGTCTGGGGCTTCTCAACATTAATGAAAAGAAGTTTCTTGTTGCTCCATCAACTCATATTTTCCTCAACACTTTGAAAGTCAATCAGCTCTCCTAGAAGCCAAAACGGACCATGGAGAGCTGATGAGTGTAATTAAGTGATAGTCATACTGTATGTTCACCTGTTCAAACAACCTGAAACACAACCCTGACAAACAGAACCAGCAGTCATATTATATCCTTCTAATTTAGCTGTGGCCTCCTCTGCAGTTTGATGTAGCCTTGTACGTCTGCAGCATGAACAGTCCAAACGTCTTCCTCAATTCAATTTAGAGCAGTTCAGGTCTCAGATAAAGGCTGAGTCACGTCACCAGGATCCAGTTGCAGTCTGGAGTCGCTAAGTTCTTTAGAAGATAAAGCCTCTAATCCTCACAGATGTTTACGTAGCATTTAGCTAGCCTTTCTGACGGACAGTGTGTGTGTTATGTAAGGTAGTGTGTCGAGGATCATTTCGGGACATTACCGCGCTGACAGAATCAATGTCGGCTAATGCCTTCACTGTTTGCTGTTGTTTGTCGTGTGCTCTTCAGCTTTGCTCTTTGGGTTTCACATATCAATATTTCCATGCGTGTAAAGATCTAAAGGATACATACCATTTAGTGGAGGCTTTTATCCACAGAGCCGCACCGTGCATTAAGTGCACAGCCTCTCCTGGGTGTACTTGACCTTCTGTGTCTCTAATAGTTGAAGCACGCAGTACGGTTTGTTGGCTGGTTCTGGTAGAATTTGTTTTGTTGGAGCTACTGATAGCATTTATGATTAGGTGTGGTGGGTTATTTAGTTTTGCTACACCCTAATCACTGATGTGTCTTTTTCACTGGACACAAAAGCTGCATTAGTGGTTGTAAGGTTAACGAAGATCAAAAATATATATTGATTTAAGACGTGTTATCTCTGTAAGTCAGCTGAACAGCTACAGTCCAGCTCATCCAAACTCGTTGCCATTTTCATGGCTGTTGTTCCATCACCATTCATTCTGGCTCTGTCTGGAAACAGCAGTCGTTGAGTACAAAACCAGACCTGTGTCTTAAAATATCCAGTGTGTGTCTTAAAATATCAGAGTGTGGGCAGTGATTCATAGGTTTGAAAACAGCTTTTGATTTCTGATATATTAAACTAAGAACCAAAAGTAGTCAACATGTTCCTGAATGTTAAAGGAATTATTACAGTCTAAGTCTGTCCAATGCCTCATAAATACATCTGTTCCCCAAAAAAGACACATTTGATGGTCACTGAGGTGCCTGCTTGTCTGATTTTGAAAGGATCCCAGACCATACAAGGATTTGCAACAACAGCTACGGTATCTAATATTTTCGTAGTATCCCCAACTAGGCATCCCGAGGGACAATGTAATGAGCCTTCTCCAAGTCTACAGAGCAGGACAGCCCAACAGTATCCAGAGCCTTCAGCATCTCAGGGTAAACCTCTTCCACCTCTGACGTCTTGTCAGTGTGGAGCTTTCAAACAAACCCAGTCAGCTTCAACCAGAGTGACTGATGAGACTTCCCAAGTCCTCCGTCTCTCCATCTCTTCTCCACTGAAGATATATCAGTCAGAAGTTCTGAGAACTGCCTGGACAAGACCCTGTCCCCGTTCTCTGTGGCTAACTTCCTCTACGCCCTTTAAAGCTGCAATCCTTCTGACCTCCTGACAGCCATAAAGACTTCCTTCCTTCCTTCCTTCCTTCCTTCCTTCCTTCCTTCCTTCCACTTGCCAGCTTCTTTCACTGCTGATGTCCATCAGCCGGTTCTTAGAAAACAGAAGATCATTGGTCTGTCTTAAGGCAGCAACCCAAACTGCACCTGTCCCATCTCTGACTCCAAATCTTCCATTTCCCCTGAAGGTCTTGAGGACCTTGCAGACCTTTTATAAATGACTTGAAAGTTTTGATAAGAAATATTTACTGCCTCCCATTCTTGTTAGTATATAAATGAAAAATGAGTGTGCTGTAATGAAGTCTCTTTGTGGAGAAAGAGACAGAGAGAGGACGGCAGAGGAGAAACACAACAAAGGTGTGTGTGTTATGTGTGACTCTTGTTAAAGGTGCTCCCTGTGTGATCTGGCACACTGCACAGTGTGAGGTTGTTGCTGGGTGTCCCCCCCAAACACACACACAGTCCTTTGTTATCTAATTTGGTCAGCACTGTGCTGTCCTTGCTCAGGGGCACTAGGGTAGTGCTGGGGAATGCTAAAACTTGGGGACTTTTGTAGTAACAAAAGTTGTGCAGTAGTTTTGGGAGAAACCTGCCACCTATAAGTCAACTAACTCCTGAACAAAGTGAGCGAGTAACGCAACGTTGTGTACGTTTTCTACCATAAAAGTAGAGCAGTAATATTACCTGCTGCTAACACCGAGAAACCCAGGGCAACAAATCATAAAAATACACGATGCTGCTTTAGATATTATCAAATAAATTAGATTTAAAGAGATTTTAGGAAAGAAACGTCGACTCAAATAAGCAGCTCAGACCAGCCAGTCATTCTGTGTGTGTGTGCGTGTGTGTGTGTGTGTGTGTGTGTGTGTGTGTGTGTGTGTGTGTGTGTGTGTGTGTGTGTGTCCTGGTGCTTACTCGTTACATCTGCCTGGTTGTGACAAAAATAATCACATGTCTCTTTCACACACACAGTCCGTGTCATCCTCTCTCTGCTGATGTTACTGTTATTAGTGAGTGCTGATGTCGACATCCCCTGTTTGTGAGCCAGTGACACACACACACACACACACACACACACACACACACACACACACACACACACACACAGACAAACAAACACACACTTGCTGGTCAGAGTTTTTCATCCCTCAGTGAGTGGATCAGAGACTTTGCCTCTGCAGAAAAACACACACGGTCGTCGCTGTCTGAACCTGAAAGTCACCAGTCTGGATTTTAGACACTGTGCTCGCACAAACACAACCTTTGGTACGGTCTGTCACAAAAACAACAAAGATCCAGGTCAGAGGTCCACACCTCGTTCTTATGAATCAAGTCTGTCTGAGATTAGATGACGATAAGCCTGCATTTGTTTTTGCAGCCGTCACCCTGTAATGCTCAACATCACTGCAGCATTTTCTCAGCTGTCCAGCCAATAAGAACTGTTAACAACAAACACGGAGGATAAACCTGGGTCATTGTTTCCCAATAACAAGAAGTTTAATGTAACGAAACACTTAGAGGGACGTTCGTGGGACGGTTGTCCAGGTTGTTGGCTCATGGGTGATTAACAGGCAAAATCATTGAGCACAGCCAATCAAAAAGTCAAGACATCACATCAAGACAAACAACCGTTCACAGTCACACATGGTCAGTTCAGATTCTCCTGTTAGTCTCCTGCTTGTCTTTGGACTCATTTCTGCAACCAGCCTCGAGTGGACGTTTGAGGGACTGCAGTTTTTTAGAACGTCCTGCTTCACTGAACTTGCAGAGAACCCACGCAGACCTGCAGAGGCCACCTTAAATAAAGAGTCATTGGTACAGAAGTACCGTGATGGTTCGACGCCAGAGCTGAACTGTGTTTAACTTCATTAACAGCACTCTGACTGTCTGACTGTCAGGATTCAGACCAGCAACCCAGACATGAAGCATCACTTCTTCTTCGGTTTAGAATCCACACCTAGAGGCTGATTCATTTCAGTTTTTCTGAACCTTTTTGTCCTGAGAGAGCCTCCTTCACCGACAGATCACTCACTTACATGCAAGAGAGAGAGAGAGAGAGAGGAGAGAGAGAGAAGAGGACAGAGCAAAGAGAGGAGAAGAGAGAGAGAGAGAGAGAGAGACAGAGAGAGAAGAGAGAGAGCAGAGAGAGAGAGACGAGACAGAGAAGAGAGCGAAGAGAGCAGAGAGACAGAGGACGTCTCCTGATGTCAGTAATAATAACAGCGTGATTGTTGAGTAGCTAATCAACACACTACAGAGTTAATGAGCCCATGTAAGAGGATCATCTGTGTGTGTGTGTGTGTGTTTAAGAGGGGAAGGTAACCCCAGAAACAGCCTGATTTCTGTGCATCACACACACAGAAAAAACTGTCCCTTATGAACATCACCTCACACACACACACACACACACACACACACACACACACACACACACACCCAGGCTGAGAAACAGACACAAACACACGTGTGTCACGTAGCCGGTGTCACATCGAGGATCCCCTCTGTCTGAAACAACAACCAGGAGGCTGCTGCACACACACACACACACACACACACACACACACACACACACACACACACTTTAAAGGCAGCGGACACACAGAAACACACGTGATGTAAAGCAGAGGCGAGGCGGACGCTGGACGAGCTGAGGTGTGCAGAGAGGCTTAAAGGATCAGACACAAACAGCTGAGGAGTCTTTTTAAAATAATCTCCAAATCAAGAGCACGGCTTCAAAAGTGCAAGTTCAGAATATTAAAAACAACTCACGCTGCAACAATACTCTTTATGTAACAAGGTTGTGGTGTCCGTGACGTCACCCACAGTCACCCTCATCCCAGCTGTGCATCATGGGAGGCCTGGATGACGCCTGGTTGTTAAAACAAGCCATCTGTAACCACACCCACCTGTCAGTCAAAGCGTCCCCGCTCTTAATCCTGCATAACTTTCAGCCTTAATATAATGTGAACAGGTGAGTTGTATATAAATTCACCCTCAGTACAGTTGTCATGAACGGGGAAATTAGCTACAAAGACCAAAACTGTTTTTTGTACCAGGCTGTAAACATGTTTATTTCTGCTGTGAAGTTGGACATTTGGACATGGGGACTTATGGAGACTGACTCACTTCTGGAGCCAGCCTCAAGTGGACGTTAGAGGAACTGCAGGTTGTGGTACTTTGGTCTGAAAGCTCGATGTGTGGTTGAAAGGAACTGAACCGAGCCCACCCGGACCTGCTCAGGCTGGTTTTCATCGCAGTTCCTGTGACGATAATCGGATTCTCCGTGAAATCACTTCGGCTCAGTGTCTCCCACGTGAACCCTCAGCACACACACACACACACACACACACACACACACACACACACACACCACACCACACCACACACACACACACACACACACACACACACACACATGAGTGACGGCTCACACTGCGTATGTTAATGTGAGCATAGCGGGTCAGTGTGCTGGAACGTCCCTTTGTTTTTCAGCAGCTCAACTCCTGTTGGCTTTTAAAGAACTTGTGTACTTGAGCTGGAGTTTATACGAGGTGACACGTGTGTGTGTGTGTGTGTGTCTGTGTGTGTGAACCTAACCCAGTCTGAAACGTCCTACCCTTTGGCTAACTCTGCCCTTCATTTAGCTCTTGTATCTGTGTTTATGTGTGTGTGTCCTTACCTGAATATGTGTGTGTGTGTGTATGTGTGTAGCTGTGTGTGTGTGTGTGCGTGTGTGTGTGATCTCCTTGTCTTTGTCTCTCTGTGTTTTAAATGTTTCTAATTCTAATATAATTTCTAACATAAGTAGAACATTGACTGAGACTGTCTCACTGTCAGAGCAGGGTCTTCAGGTGTGTCTCCGACAGGCTGTGAAACCAGTTCTTGTCCATGAGGTCTAACATGTCGTCTCAGCTGCTGTGAAGCCTAAAAATAGCTCCAGACCAGTGACTGAACCCCGACTGGTGCTGCTGGACTTCATCATCCTCCATGAACGTGATGTTTAAATCCCTCTCTGCGTCTCTGTCCGTCAGGTGTTCTCGGGGATCTTCACAGCAGAGATGGTGTTGAAGATCATCGCTCTGGATCCGTACTACTACTTCCAGACGGGCTGGAACATCTTCGACAGCATCATCGTCTGCCTCAGCCTCATGGAGCTCGGCCTGTCCGACGTCGAGGGGCTCAGTGTGCTCCGCTCCTTCAGACTGGTAACTCGGATTACATCACAAGAGATCTGCTTCTTCGTTAGTCTTTAAAAATCGCATCACAAGTTTGGAATAAGATCCCATAATAAGCCAACTTACAGAGAATATAGACACATGCAGGCTGATGGAAGTTGCACGAGACGAGGACGAAGCGGTCGTGAACGTCGAGACCAAACACACACACACACACACACACACACACACACACACACACAGGAAACACACACAGGAAACACACACAGGAAACACACACAGGAAACACACATGGATCCTCGAAGCCGTTCTTCGTCTGTCTGCGTCGATCACTCCAAATGTCACTCAACAAGTTCACAGGCATTGTCAGCTTCAGCTGCAGGCAAACACACACATGCACTAATAACGACACACACACATTTACGTCTGTGACTTTTCTTTTCACTAAGTTGTCTTAAGGTGTACCCTTATTCTGAAAATCTGTCCCTTCCCTCCAGCTTCGCGTGTTCAAGCTCGCCCGCTCGTGGCCGACCCTCAACACCCTCATCAAGATCATCGGGAACTCCATGGGCGCTCTGGGAAACCTGACGCTCGTCCTCGCCATCATCGTCTTCATCTTCGCTGTGGTCGGCATGCAGCTGTTTGGTAAAAACTACCAGGTAACGCCGCTGACCTCTGACCTCTGACCGAGACACGGGTTTCATATCGGTTCGAGGTTCAAGCCGTCTGCTCCTTCCTTCCTCCAGGACTGTGTCTGTAAGATCTCGAAGGACTGCGCTCTTCCTCGCTGGCACATGAAGGACTTCTTCCACTCCTTCCTCATCGTCTTCAGGGTGCTGTGCGGCGAGTGGATAGAGACCATGTGGGACTGCATGGAGGTCGCAGGTCAGCCGCTCTGCATCCTCGTCTTCATGCTGGTCATGGTCATCGGAAACCTAGTGGTGAGTGACCGGCTGTTGAACTGAGAGGTGTTTCTAAGATTTACTCCACCGATACTGGTGTAACTGAAATAACAGAGTGTAAACAGGCTCATGGGTGGTGCAGGGCCAACATCCCAACCACATCTGTATGGAGCAGTGTCCTGTAGCTTGGTCGTGGCCTTCAGCACTAGATTTGGACTTCGAAAGATTTGCACAATATGGCAGAAATCGGTTGAATGCTTCGGGTTGGGAGCGAGTTGCTGCCCCAAGCGAGACAGTATCTTGGATCCTTGTTCACGAGTGATGGGAAAATGAGAAAGCTCGGACTAGAGCCACTGCTCCTTTGCATCAAAGGTGAAGTGGTTTGGGGATCTGATCTGATGGAGGCACGTCCAACAGATCAGACGTGGAGACCCCAGGACAGATCATTAACCCACCGAGGTGTAGCCCATCCAGCCTGGGAACACCTCGAGATCCTCCAGGAGGAGCTGCTAAACCGCGACCCGACCCCGGATAAGAGGAAGAAAACTGTATTGATGGATGGTTGGATGCTGCTCTGATATGCTGCCAGTCAGTTTGGTATGAGGTGAAGGATTTAAAGAGTTTGATAAGTTACTCTGACCCCGAGAACATTACGCTATCGAGAGCTACTGTGACCAAACCAAGCTAAAATGGAGTCGATGCAGCGGTTAAAAAAAACATCTCTTGTATTTAACGTTACGTAACATGTTTTCTTAGTTACCAGTTAACTGGTGTTGAACAGTAAATCTTCACAGAGCTCCTAAAGGTGTCTTCACTCCTGATTGGTTCACAGACTTCTTTGTGATGTCGACTGAAAGATAGAAATCTGCACTCGACTCTGTTTCTGTTCCTGAATAACGCAGTTATTGGTAATGCATTGTCAAAGAGTAAAGGCTCTTCAGAGCCACTGAAAAACCAGTTGTTGACTGACCTTCGACCCCTGACACCTCACCTGTAACCTTTCACCTCTGTGTGCTGTTGTTGTGCTGTGACAGCTTTTACAGCTGCGTGGGGAAAACCTGCGTAACTCTGCGAGGATGCTACAGTACAGAGAGAAAGATGGAGGGAGCGAGAGAAAAGAGAGAGTTTTACGTGACCCTGTTTTTCAACTCTGTCCAAAGAATTGCTGATTCATGTGAGATGTCCTGAGAGCTACAGACAGAGGAAAACGTTGATGCTGACCTCTCCTCTGTCCTCCGTCTGTCTCTGGTCAACCTCTGAACGTTTGTACTGCCGATGCTCAGTCGACCGCCTCTTTGTCTTTTTCTTACAGCTGTGCGTAAATGTTTCTGTGTCAAACACCAACCAGGTCCAACACAGCAGCAGCTGATCTCACTGCCTAGTCCAGCAGCAGTCAGCCCAGCTCGGCGTCTGTCTTTCAGCCTTTTATTTCACCAAGCTCTCACCAACCACTAAAAGTCAGTCCCACATTTACTCTTGTCCGGCGGCTTCTTGCTCGCTCACTCTCTCCTTTTCTCTTCTTAGCTTCCTCCGTCAGCGTCCTCTTCACTCTCTTCTCCTCTGCCATCATGTCCATAGAAGCTGCTGAGCCTGGTTACCTCCTCTTCTTCTTCCTGGTCGTCCATAACGCCTGTTGGTACAAACACTCAGTCCGTCAGCTTGGCGGTGAGCTCAGAGCGACGGGTACCCGTCGCTCTGAGCTCACCGCCAAGCTGACGAACTGAGCTAACAGCAGCTACAGCTGTCAGCAGTTTACTTCACTGTCCATCATAAACTCTGTAAATCACAGAGAGTTGAGGCGGAGCAGCCGGAGGACATCAGAGGGAAAACCAGAAAACATTTCCTCCATAAAATATGATCCAGTTTCACCAGAATCAGTCAAATAGTTGCTGCTGTGTGACTTAGTGCCGTAAAGCGTTGCGTACTTCTCCCGACCCGGAGCCCAAAGTTACATAGTGTGAGAACAGACGTACGAATGACAGAGACACCGTTCACCTGATCACAGGTCAGTGTAACGTACAGTACTGTCCATCTCTTCCATCTCAGTGACTACTGGTCAGATTTCCTCTGAATGTTTCCGACCTCCGGGAATGAATCTTCTTCTCTCGCAGCAGATGTGATTGACCCCGGTCAGTTTTACTCTGTCTGCTGTCCACGTGTTTCTGATATCAAGTACCACTCGCTTCACTTCACTCGTAACTGGAAGCATGACCGGCTCGGTGGTGTTTTCTTCATGTAGAACAAGCGTAATCACCCACACACACACACACACACACACACACACACACACACACACACACACACACACACACACCAATGCAGTGAGTGCTCATCTTGCCAAAGAAAAAGGGGAGAGGAAAGATTTCCTTTCTTCTGATAACTATCTATAATCTCATCTTACACTGTACCCCCCAGACACACACACACACACACAACACACACACACACACACACACACACACACACACACACACACACACACACACACACACACACACACACAGCTCAAATTTACCCCCTCCACCAGCATGAACACATCACATGTCTACACCTCTAAATGCATCAATCAATCCATCGTCTGTGTGTGTGTGTGTGTGTGTGTGTGTGTGTGTGTGTGTGTGTGTCCTAATCAGAGGGATTCAGAGTAGACAGGCGGCGGTAACAAGAGGAGAGAAAGTACCTTTATCTGATGGTCAACACACACACACACACACACACACACACACAGAACAACATCTCCGTCCTCCTCGTCTCTGCTGAGAGTTGCACATGCTCAGTGCAGACGACGTCCGGTCGTGTAGCGACGCGTGGAATCAGATCGCTCTCTGACCGCCAGGACGTCTGTGACCTGTCTGACCTGACGAGCTAACGGCGGCTACACTTGGCAGCAGGTAGCGCTTAAAGAAGCTAAGTGTGCAGAGAGAAAGACAGACAGTCGTCATGGAGTGTATTATCAGAACTTAAACACAAATGTTCTTTTAGGGAGTAATCTGAGTACATAGGTCAGCAGAAAGTATTTTTGTATGAGACAATCACTGCACAGGAATAAACATCCACCATGACACAGCAGAAGGTAGGGAAGATGTGTCTGCAATCCAACAACCAAAAAAGACACCTGAGACACACACACACACACACACACACACACACACACACACACACACACACACACACACACACACAGCTTCCTAATTCCCTCCAGCTGTTCACCTGTGACTCCCCTGTGCAGGATATATGTGATGACTGCGATCACCTTCCTATGTGATCAGGTGTGCAGGTGACATAGCAACAACAACACACACTCGCACACACACCACACACACACACACACACACACACACACACACACACCTATATACACACATGTAAACTGGCACAAAGGAAGTTAAAAACCGACAAGAGAATTCTCTCGTTTCTTCTTTAGTCATTTTTAGTTGTAGAGAGTCTCAGTGTGTGTGTGTGTGTGTGTGTGTGTGTGTGTGTGTGTGTGTAGCAATAATAGAGTCTCATTCATCTATTTAGCTTAATGGTCTCATGGATATTTAATAACGAGCTTCATAGGCCAGACAGCTTGCGCGCACACATACACACGCACACACACACGCACACACACACACACACACACACTCGCAGTCAACAGCCTCTTATTCTTCTCTTGTCAGTGGTAGGAATTGTATCTCCTGCTGCAGAGGGATATGCTGACCTGACTGAATGAATATGCCAAAACAGGTGTGTGTGTGTGTGTGTGTGTGTGTGTGTGTGTGTGTGTGTGTGTGTGTGTGTCTGTGTGCGTGTGTGTGTGTCATTATGACCGAACCTCTCCAATTCAGGTGATTTATCCCTTATGAAATGGCCTCATTGTGCACAGCTCAGCCTCTGAGTGTGTAGGTGTGTGACTGTGTGTGACTGTGTGTGACTGTGTGTGTGTGTAGGCATTTTGTATGCATGCATTCATATGTGTGGGGAGTGTGTATGATTCTGCTTCTGTTATGAGATGTCAAGTGTCAGACCTCATAAGGGACAGAGGGGGAGCAAGGAAAGAAGGAAAGGAGGCAGAGGAAGAACTGAGAGAGGCATGGAGGGATGCTTGTGTTAAAGGGAACGAAGGAACATAAGGAAGGAGGGATGAAGACACAGAGAAAGAAGAAGGGAGAGCCAAAGAAAGGAAAAAGTGAGGGAGGAAGAAAAGATGAAAGAGGAAACAAAGGACAAAAAGAACAGGAAAGAACCAAGAAGGAAGGAAGGAAGGAAGGAAGGAAGGAAGGAAGAACAATGTAAGTGAAGGGAACAGATGAGAAACAGAAGGCAACATGGAGGCAAGATGGGAGGAAGAGGGAAAGAAAGAAGAAGGAAACAGGAAAGAGAGCCGAAGAAAGGAAGGAAGAGAAGGAGAGATGAAGGAGGAATGTAAGTAAAATAAGGAATGAAGTGATCAAGGAAGGAAGGAAGGAAAAATAATTATTGAAGAACGACAGAATAAAAAACTAAGAAGGAAAGACGTCATAGCAACGGTCGCCAGGGACGATGTGCGACCTTATTACAGTGTTGACGATGATACTCACACACACACACACACACACACACACACACACACACCCCCCCACACACACACACACACACACACCCCCACACACAATATGACATCACAACACGTCATTAGCAGTGTGTGTGTGTGTGTGTGTGTGTGTGTGTGTGTGATAAGCATCCAAACTTTCACTGGCAGATAAAAAGTGAGGTTGGGAATTACCTCTTATCTCACGTACACACTGTCGCTGTGCATGTGTGTGTATTTGTGTATGTATGTGTATAGGTGTGTGTGTGTGTGTGTGTGTGTGTGTGTTCCTGCAGGCAGTAGCTGAGTCAGTGTGCAGCAGTCTGTACAGTGTGTAACGTTACGACATGCACAACTGGTGCAGATTTAAAAACTCAAACACATCAGCTGTTTCCGCGCTGGACTGCGGTGTGTGTGTGTTTCTTTCCTCACACCTGTCCAAAGGTAGAACATGAAGCGTCACTTCCAGATGTTTCCAGCGGTTCTAGTCGCTGATTATCTCCTCGGACATTTCAAGTAAATGTATTTATTTATTTCTCTGGTTTGAGTTCTCTTCAGAAACAGTGGGACGTCTTTGTTCCTCTGCTTTTTAAGTGTTTCCTCTTGAAAGTCGAATTCCTGCTGCATCCTGCAGACCTTGTTTCTCAGCACCCTGTGTGTGTGTGTGTGTGTGTGTGTGTGTGTGTGTGTGTGTGTGTGTGTGTGTGTGTGTGCATGCGTGTGCAGCTGCACAGACTGAAGCAGGTGATGTTTAGTTTGCTGTTTCTCTTCATGACAAACGAGCGGCTGAATGTGTTTCCCTGAGCCAGCACTTCATCTGCAGCACACCTGCCACGAGACACTCCCTCTCTCCTCCTCCTCGCCTTTTATTTTACTCTCTCATTATATGTATAATCATCGTGACTTTTTATCGGAGCCTGTTCATAAACCACAAATCAGCAGTTTGAATAGTCAACACTATACCGGGATTGATTAATTGCAGAAATTCTGGGTTTGATAAATAGTGGATGGATTGTTCTTAATGGGAAGAAACATCTGGATAGAGACTTTGGTAAATGTGAGGTGAGAAACCACACAGGTACAGAGGACGCTGGTGGTAAAACCTAAACTCTGTGTAGACAAGTTTATTTGTAACGCATATCTAGCAGACTCAAAGTGAAATACAGAAAAAAAACACAAGTTAAAATGTTAAAAACAGAGAAATAAATACTCAGTAAATAAAGATTTGACTCATCAGTTAACCAACGCATCTTTCTCTCACTTCTCTCAAACTCTTTCCTGCTTTGCGTCCTACCCCACAGGGCACTCATCAACATATCCCGGCTTGTCCACATCACCACAGGGGTTCCCCAGGGCTCATTACTGGGGCCCCTTCACTTTGCTATTAACACAACCTCCCTCTGTCCAATCACCCGCTCGCATGGCCTCTCGTATTCGCCGCTATGCTGACGACACGCCGCTCTATCTGTGGACGACCCCTCAGTCTCTGAATGTTCAGACATATCGACATGGATGAAGGGACACCACCTCCAGCTGAACCTCTCAAAAAGTCGCACTGCACCTTTATTGTTTCCCTTTTCTGTAAGTTGCTTTGGATGAAAGCGTCAGCTAAATGACAATGTGGAGAACAATGCTTAAGGAGTGATTTTCACATCACAGCCACGCCACTAATAAAACCTGTTCCATAT
This sequence comes from Larimichthys polyactis, assembly GCA_018985215.1. Lineage (NCBI taxonomy): Eukaryota > Metazoa > Chordata > Actinopteri > Sciaenidae > Larimichthys > Larimichthys polyactis. The sequence goes on from JAFMOB010000004.1 coordinate 321,604, forward strand.
TTACCCGTAAACTAAAACAACACAAGAAGCATCAGATTTATTTCAGTGAATTCATGTTGCTCCGCTGCCAAGAAAGAAAGAATCCTGAGTTACTTGCTTCGCTTTAGTTTCCTTGTGCCACACTGTGGCATCGTGTGGAGAGCTGACACAGTAAGCTGCAGACCAAGGACGGAAAGAAAGAAACATCCGGTTTGACTTTTTGCTTTTTAACTAACCCAAATGTTTTTTGCCGAAATGCCTTCACCAAAATCTGAAAACAGATGCATTTATATATATCTACAAATCTGTGTGAGGCAGTGAGATAAAGCACATCCAAACGATTCATCGGCGTATCTTTATGGCCAACACTGCAAACATTACACCTGTGCGTGATCGCTGAACACGATGGATTCAGATCCTGTGCAATACCGTCTACGATAACACTGCTGAAATAATGTCCATGTGAAAGTTGTTGCTGCACGTAAACAAGATATGAAACCAAACCGGTTAATTAATAAACACTTGTCTCATCCTTTCTCCACCTTTATCTCCGACTGTCTCCCCCCCAGTGGTTTGGTGCTTCTCTCTCATTCTTCTTCTCTCACATTTTCCGAAGGGGCTTTGCTCACGGGGGTTTGTTGTTACGAGGGGGAGCACCGAGAACAGATCATGTTGCCGCTCATTCATCACCATCACCCCCCGCCCCGCTGTGTGGATACTGTCGTTCTTCAGGAGTGTGTGTGTGTGTGTGTGTGTGTGTGTGTGTGTGTGTGGCTGTTTCCAGGACAGCAGCTGCTTCCTGGACTCTCCTCGACTACCTGAGTTGAACTTTAGTCTAATTCAGAGCTGGATGTTTAAAGCAACATGGCTGCAGGCTGCTACGGTAACGTACGTTTAACATCCATCACTCAGAAAATGACAAACAGAAGAATCGTCCGTTTACTTTACAGCTTCTCCGTCAGCGTTTTTATTAAAGCAACATTACATAGACATCAGTGTTTTCAGAGTGTAATCTAATATTAATATAGTAAGCTAATGTTACTTACTAGTCCAGCAGCAGTCAGCCCAGCTCGGCGTCTGTCTTTCAGCCTTTTATTTCACCAAGCTCTCACCAACCACTAACAGTCAGTCCCACATTTACTCTTGTCCGGCGGCTTCTTGCTCGCTCACTCTCTCCTTTTCTCTTCTTAGCTTCCTCCGTCAGCGTCCTCTTCACTCTCTTCTCCTCTGTCAGCTGCTGAGCCCGGCTACATCGCCCGCTTGCTCAGCTCTGTCTGCTCCCCGTCAGCATTGTCAGCAAACCGAGCTCACATGAGCTAACAGCAGCTACAGTTGGCAGCAGTCAGGGAATTCAATGCAGATGACACGTGTAGAATCACAAGTCGAAAAGAAGCTTATTCTATGAAATACATCAGTGAAATTTGTCTCCATATGGTCAACCAGTAGCTCAGCTGTGTGTGTGTGTGTGTGTGTGTGTGTGTGTGTGTGTGTGTGTGTGTGTGTGTGTGTGTGTGTGTGTGTGTGTGGAGGTGGGACCCTGGGGTAATTGGTACGATCCGCTTTACGAGTTAAACGAGGTGAATTCGGGGGGATCAGGTGGTCTGCTCCTCCGGAAACAGACACACACACACACTCTTTTACACACACACACACACACACACACACACACACACAGATGGCTCTCACTGTCATCAAACATAAACACATCCGCAACTGATGCATGGACACACACACACACACACACACACACTTTCTCCATAACACAAACTGTTTTGTTCCCTCTCAGTTCATCACTCAGACTTCATCTTCATCATCATCTTCATCATCTTCATACACACTTGCTGCTGTGCTTTTGTTGGTTTTTAGAGGGGTTTCCCATCAGTGTTTATTTCGTCAGACGAGATGTTCGTCAACGAGCCTTTTTCCCTCGACTAAGACGAGACGATGACGAGACGACACAACGTTCTAAAGACACTGAGGAAAAATGTGCCACTGTGCGTTTTTGTTGACGAATAAAAACGAAAAATGTCACGCAAGAAATAAAAACTGAACAAAAACGTCCTCCTTGTTTTGGTCGACGATATAAGAAACAAAGCAGCATCCAGTCCTACTGTCATGTGTTTGTGCCAGCACTTCTTTTACGTTTGAATCCTCTGGCTGCTCTCGAACCTGTGGCTGAAAACAAACAGCACGCAGGAGAAACACGGTGAACGGACAGACAGCGCGATCATGCTCGGAAGGACAAAGACACTGGACGTGTGGTCCCATTCCAATATTTAGAAGAAGAGGAAAAGGCATCGATTGGATTGTGGAACACAAGTGAACTGGAATTAATAAACAAAGAAAATATTCCTGAAATAACTAGAACTCAAATGTTTTGACTAAAACTAGACTAAAATATGACGAACAAAAATGATTTGTGAAAGACTAAAAGTGACTAAGACTAAGACTAAACAGAAAAATGGGTGACAACATTAACACTGTTTCCCACCCAGCAGCAGGTTAAACAGACGAAGGCAGTCGCGTTTCGTCACGTCTGTCAGTGTCGTGTTATTATTAGAAAGCAGCAAGGTCATTGGTCGAGCTGTCGGGGCATGTTGCCATGTTCACCAATCAACAGCATCGATCTATTGGCGCATTTTGGGACGGTGAAACCGGGCATGTGACAACCGGACACAGATCAGTAGCACAAACAACACACACACCACCCGCTGGGATCAATACACACACACACACACACACACACACACACACACACACACACACACACACACATTTTCTTAATGTGTCACATGCAATATACACATACACACAGTTTACATTGATTACCCTCACACTCATGTGTCAAATTAAAAGTCACCATCACGAAACTACTGAAATGAAAGACAACGTATCTTATTTTGAAGTTTAAATATTTTAAAATAGAAATAAAAGAAATCCATTTTGAAACTGTCAGACAACAAAAGATTTTATTTTGTAAATGTCTGAAAGTGAAAGTTTAATCCTTCAGTGTAAATTAAAGTCCTGATCTTTGTGTTGTAGATGGTTTAAGTCGTCATCAATACCAGAACCAGAAACATCATCGTGTTGATATCCTTGATTTTATTGTGGCGGGTTTCCACCTGGTTTCCTGTGTGAGTCTCTAAATGTCTGGGTCCACAAAGCGTCCCCGGGTTTCCAGTCTTCTGGCAGCTGTCAGGTTGTGTTGTGAGGGAGATCCTGACCCAGCGTGCAGAGTTCATCATCACATCATCAGAGGGACTGACCCGGCTCTCTCTGCCCAGACAGAGGCTGTTTACTGGGGCAGAGCTCAGCGGACTGAGCCGGTCGACTGGGTGATGAGTTTGTTCCTCATGGAGCAGAACTGAAGTTTGTTTTTATAAACGTGAAATATATTTACATCAGTTTGAGTCACATTTGTTTTCATACGACACGTTTTCAGAAAATGTTTTGTGACCACACACACACACACACACACACACACACACACACACACACACACACACACACACACACACACACACACACACACACACACACACACACACACACACACACACACAGGGGTCAGAGGTCACTTTGTGCTGGCCTGGTTTCCTCTTACACAACCGAAACTGGGAAGCTACTGGTTCCAGTCGAGATGTTACGTAACAACCAACCAGCTGTGACATCCAGCCTGCAGGATGTGTGTGTGTGTGTGTGTGTGTGTGGCTTGTTATCAATATGTGACAGATACAGACAGTGAGATGATACGCTCACTCTATCTGGGGACTCCTCTTTGAATATCTAAGGCTAAATTCCACCGGGCGTGGATGTGACGGAGCTAATCACAGCGGCTCTGGTCGATGTTTCGAAGCCCACCGCGGTTCCACAAGCAGCCCGCGTCAATCTGCACAGAGCAGCTCCATCCAGTCAGTGCACCCTGTGCAAACGTAGCATATTTAGATATTAAGGAGCACATTTAGAAGAACATCAACCAGGAACATGATCGAATCTGACCAAGTTAACAAAGTCCAGCGGGCTCAAACACTCTGGGGTTTAAAGTCACAGTGTGGCGGAGACGTGCATATACAGAAGCTAATTTACATCTCCACCACTGAAGCTGACACACTTCTTGGTAGATCTAACGTAAGGAGCGAGCCCTGAAACCTACCTTCAGCGCTTGTTTGGACGTTTCGTAGACCTGCAGGTGTCTCCAGCTTTTATTTTGAAGGACTTCTGAATTTCTTGGCTGTTGGATTGTTTTGAAAATCCAAACTACTTTTTGCTCTTCAGCCAAAGCAGCTGCACCGACTTCTCTCTTTGTTTCAGCTGTTTGATGTTTTCTGGCAGACATGAAGTCAATAAATCACTTTCTCTGTAGCCGCCTACAGTGAGTCCTGCCGGAGTGCCTTTGAGCAGGAAGCAAACCAAGTCTGTCTGCAGGTCTGAGGTCTGCTGCTTGTAATCAGAAGAAAGACACAGGAAGCTGCCATCTGATCCACCTGACCTGGACCCACACACACTCAGCTGTGGTTAAACAGAAGCCAATCTGGCTAAGAGCAACACTCCAGCTTAGTGATCAGTTTCCAAGAGTCTCAGGCATTATTCAGCACACACTGAATAATCAACCTGCACTGGAAACTATGATACCACAGATGGTGTGTGTGAGTGTACAGTATGCATGTGTGTGTGTGTGTGGCGGGTTAACTAAAGAATAGAGAACAACACATCTGGAGGCAGGAGGTGTTGGATGATCTGCACATATTCTTCATGAACTCTTTGACCTCTGTCCGTGACAAACAGCAAACAGATGAAAAGTGTTGACCACTTCAATCCAGACTGATGCGTTGCCATGAAATTTGCTTCAGATATTCAAGGTCCAAACTCTCCAGGCTTCGCTGATCCTCTGACTTTTCTTCTAGCGCCACCAGCAGGTTAAAGCTGCTTTTTCCACTGCAGACCAGCTACCTCCTCTGCCTCTGGTTGGCTAAACCTTAAATCCTAACAGAGGAAAGACTTAAGAGGAGCGCTATGCAGACAAGAAGAAGCATAGTTCATGACTTCAGCATAGTTACCGTCAATGTCCACATGATGCTGCTTGGTTGCATCACAGGTTCGTTGCAGCTACCTGAGACTTTGTACAGTAGCGCTCTCAGTTGTTCTCAGATGCTCTCAGAGTCTCAGCTGTTCGCAGATGTCTCTGATGGATCTCTGATGATCTCCGTTGTTCTCAGATGTTCTCAGATGCTCTTATGATGTCTCAGAGCTATCAGATGTTCTCAGTGTTCTCAGATGTTCTCAGAGTTCTCAGCTGTCTCTTGATGTTCAGATGTTCTCAGATGTAGATGCTCTAGATGTTCTCAGATGTTCCAGATGTTCAGATGTTCTCAGATGCTCTCAGATGTTCTCAGATGTTCTCAGATGTTCTCAGATGTTCTCAGATGCTCTCAGATGTTCTCAGATGTTCCCAGATGTTCTCAGATGTTCTCAGATGTTCTCAGATGTTCTCAGATGTTCTCAGATGTTCTCAGATGTTCTCAGATGTTCTCAGATGTTCTCAGATGCTCTCAGATGCTCTCAGATGTTCTCAGATGTTGCAGTGTTTTTAACTCATGAAGATAAATCTGACTCTGTCTCTCTGTGTCTCCAGCTGTTGAACCTCTTCCTGGCTCTGCTCCTCAGCAGTTTCAGCTCTGACAACCTGTCAGCTCCAGACGACGACGGCGAGATGAACAACCTGCACATCGCCATCCACAGGATCACCAGAGGCCTGGGCTGGTGCCGCAGACAGGTACCTGTTTGTCTGCAGACCCGTCTGCTGCCTGTCTTCTACGTCTCCTGCTGCTTTTTTAACATTTTCTTTACAGGTGGTGGATTTCTTCAACGGGAACCTGAAGCGTCGGCGTCAGAAGCGAAAGGAGGCAAAAGCCATGATGAAGCTCAAACGCCTGAGTACAATCCACACTGAGGCCAACGGAGCTGTCATAGGTAACACACACACACACACACACACACACACACACACACACACACACACACACACACACACACACACACACACACACACACACACACACACACACACACCACGATCAGCTTGTGACTTTTGATGGATGCACAGAGCAGATCGAGCTCACAGGAAGTCAGACACAGAAAGAGAATCCAGTTAATTTTCAAAATAAAACACCCCGTGCAGATCAGCCAAAAGGAAAGTGTTTAACTCCGTACACGAATTAAACCAGAGAAAAATCTGAGCAGGTTAACTAAGTGTGGCGGGCAG
>JAFMOB010000004.1:330344-364967 GCA_018985215.1 Larimichthys polyactis
ATGCCAGAGGATAGTTTAGGACAAAAGATGATTTCCAGGTTGAACATCACCAATCGACCAATCGTCTTTGGAAATGTCTTCGTTGAGGTTTACTAGACCAGAGGTTCCCAAATATGAGATGCACTGGTTCCCAAACTTGGTGTCACCAAAGCTTTATGGGGGTTACAAAGCCATCGTGATTTTAGGAAGTATATCTCAGTATTTATGTGAAGAAAACTAAAATAAATTCTTCATTTTAAAGTTTATATTATTATTTAAGAACGTATTTATATAATATCATTTACAGAGACCTAACAAGTCCCTCCATGAGGAAATGTTTAAGAACTTGGCTCGTGTTCAGAGAGGGAAAGATGATCCAAACGGCCGACCGTATTTCTTTCCTCGTTGTTCCCACAAGTTACTTGTTAATTTTTTCTTTTGCTTACAACCCACTCAGAGATGTCCAACTGGTCCCCGGGTTTGAAAACCAGCGTATCAGTCTACATGATTGAAGCAGAAGACATTTGTGCTCTGGCTCTGTCAGATTAAACTTTCATGGGACCCATAAATATTTTCCAAACCAAATGTCCTTGTTTCGCAACCACATCACGTAAATCACGCCGTCCAGTTCACGTCTGAGTGACAGAGGTCGTATCGGAGTCATTAACAAGTCATGGAGCTCAAAGAAAACAGTGTCCCAGAGATTTCTGTTCACGTTGGACGATCCAGCTCCGACACTCAATGTCAGCGAAGGATGTAGTTTTAATCAGAGAGGTGGGAAGTAAGTGGAGGTTGAGGGTGTTTTTCAGACAGTATAGCCTGACGTGGGTGACTAAATTTATATTTGTGTGACTAAATAGCTCCAAACCTTTGATAACACAGATAATACGGATGTTGATGAGCGATATGACACTGTTCACCGTCATCCCTCACTAATATTGTAGCTGCATATTGCCTCTGGTACTTTTACACACACAAGCGTTTTTACCATGAGTAATAGACGTAGCTGCTTTGTTTTTTGTTAAATACGTAATATTTTGACATCTGAATTATTCATGGCGATGTTGTTTTTGGCAAGGCTCCTTGCTAGCTCAGCAACATAAATGTGAAATAATTTTTTTTTATTTCAAACGATATGTGTTTGCCGGCGCATGACCTAGATAGGCAGTTAAATAATGTACCGGCAAGAAGGTGCTGCTGATATCTAAATACGGTCAGTCAGCACCTTGGTTCAAGTACAGCTCGATCTCGCTCTCCTACTCTCTTTGTCGTCTGGTCGCGTTTGCAACCTCAGCACTGTCCTGTTCATCCTGAGAGCTGCAGTTTGGTGCCTGGCTCAAGGGCAACTCTGTGTCATTTGTTAGTCTGGTGATTCACAGCAACGAGGTACAAGTCAAACTTATCTGCATCCAGCTGAAGATCGTAGGAGTTGACCATGATGATCTTCATGACCTTTATAAATCGTAAACGGTTGGGTTTAGGTCCTGCTTTTATGCAAAGTCATTTCGTCACACACCGATTACAGCAACCTACCTACCATGCAAGGTGCTGGCCTGTCCATCAGAAGGACATGTGGAGACATAGGAACCCTGTGATCTACCTCCTGAGCGACACTCAGCTTGACTGGGACAATCCCTCTACGCATTACTTCTTTGAGTTAGACATTTCCTTTGCAACTAAAGCATCCACTGTTATGATTTGGACCTAACATGTTCGACTTGGACTAGGGAACTCATAGCTGCTGCGTTTTAGTCCTCGATGCCTCTTGGACAACTTGGACACGATCTTTATATGATAACACTGCGTCACACATGACTTGTTTGTCTTCGACTTGTTTGACTCGTGAGACTCGGATGTTACTCTGTGAGTCCGACCTCACCTCAGACCTCGCAGTCCTAATGACTGCAGACTCGGGTTTAACCTTGTCAAGGTAAAATTCCTGGTAGTGCTGCCAGTGTTTCAACACAATTAATTCATCTAACAAAAGATACTTGAGAAAATGTTGGAGCGAGGTAGCAGTTGTGCAGCAGCGAGCCAGCCAGGTCTCAGGTTGCAGGTCAGCGATATCTGTTTGTTTCGCTTTGGCGCGGGACTCAATCCCCGTCTAACGGCGACATATCTGGACTGAGCACAAGCTCATTTATAGCTCTCTCTCTTTGTTTCATGAACATTCACAAAGACAGACACATCCTGGATATCACATGAACACATGGATGGACACATGGGACTGTCCACCACAGGTTTGTTGTAGAAGTCCCATCAACAAGAGACATTTAAATGATTTACTGACAAAATTAAAGATTGTGACTGAAGCGTGAACTTCTTCGGTCGATGCTGCAGTGTGGGAAGCTTCGGTAGGGAATCCTCCTGGCACGATGGACCCAGCAAGGAGACGAGAAACAGGTGAAAGAAGTGGGATGGGTGGGAGGCGTGTCCGGAATACAAGCGCGAAGGGGACCAGAGGGTTTGGAGGGTATTTATAGTCTGTGGGGAGTGGCATGGTTGAGGTGTGGTCCGGCTCCTGAAACTCAACATTCCTTCGCTCTCTCGTTATCTCTTTCTAACTGTAACTTCTCGTCCTTTTATTCCCTCTGCTCTCGTCCTCTCGCTCTCCACCTCCCTGTATCTCTCGCCCCATCTCTCCTCTCCCTCCAGGTCTGTTGTATGTAATTTATTTTCGGTACACAAGCGTCTCACTGTAAATGGAAGCCGTTAAGCTCCTCCAGCGCTCGGGTTTAATAGACCCGTGTTTGGTTATGTAATGATTAAATAGCTGACCTGCGCTTTAATGGCGTCATAAATCACCGAACGTGGTTTTACTGTCTTTGTGAAGCATGAATCAGCTGCTGGAGGTGGGCACGGTCAACAGCCAAGGTCAAAGGTCAGACAGGAGTGTTTACAGTGGTCATTAAAAGTTGCCCTTTGTATGTTTATGTTGTGGCTGTGCTGCTGTAACCAGAGAACTCTCAACACGTCTGCAGAAGTCACGCATTCATCATTTGAAACCTTTGTGAGGACAGTTACGAGATAAACCAACAAAAAGCTGAACTGAAAAGAACTCATGCCCCCTTAAGAACCTGAACCCAAAACCAGTTCAGCTTCAGAGCTCTGGAGCCGGTTCATACCGGGTCAGGACGAGTCTCGCTTTGGTGACATAAGTCCTACGTAATAAACACCCCAGACTCTGTGTGTGTGTGTGTGTGTGTGTGTGTGTGTCCCTTCTGCCCCAAACCCTTAAAAGTTTAAAAGCAGCCATGAACACTCGGTTAGAAACACCTGAGCTTGTGTGTTCGCGACTATTTTCCTGCATGTACGCCAGGTGTACTCTGTCCACAGCTGCTGAGTTCTGGAATGGCAGCTTGTAAAACCGACTGTGATCCCCCCTCCCATGCTCCTGACACCCCCGCAGTCTCTAGCTGGCGACCTCTGACCCTTGTAGAGTTTATGGCCCCAGCTAACAGATACAGGTGTTGTCTGCACAGACAGGTGCAGGTGGAGATGGACGCCGCCGCTTCTGCTTTGATTTCTCTTGTGTGCCGACTTCAAAACACTCTGCTGCAGCCCGTGCAGTCAGCTTCATCACACTGTGTATATGATATTGTGTCTTTGTCTCGTTTCAACCCAAAGAAATGCTAATAGAGGAAGAAAAGGTGACTTCCTCTTATTTTGTTGTTTTAATTCAGGAGACCAACTCTTCTTCTTCTTCTTCTTGTGCATGAAGCTGCTTTACCAGAAGGTTGTTCACACGAGGACCCTCCACATCAAACACACCTCTGTGGAGCTTTGCTAGAATCAAGCACCGATAATATCAGATTGTCCCGTTTACTTCATCAGATTCAGATTTTCATTGACAAGAGACGATGATCAGATGCTGCCGAGTACAAACACAGGAAGGAAATGTAATAGAAATGACAAAACATTCGTCAACAAGGCCTCATTTACATAAATGTTACCCAACTCTAATAATAAACTTCAATAGACAGTGGATGGTTAATATTAGATCACTGCGCGTGCCAAAAACTCCGACCCTGACCGACCCGTGGTGTTCACGCCCCTTCCTGGCCCGGTGCAGCCCGACAGAGACAGAACTTTGACAACTCATTTTTGTATAGTTTCACTAACAGACGCTTCTTAAATCTTTTGTTTAACTGATGTGACGCTGGATTAAAAGCGCTGTGTGTAATTTCTGCCACTAGGGGTCTCTCATGTCAAAACAGTCTCTGACGTCGAACATATCCCGTCTTTACCCGGAGACGCAACGTAAAATAACAGATTTGGTTGAACTTAGATCGTTTTAATGTGGAAATGCTTCATAGTTCATCCGTAAACAGACTATATTCACCTGCAGTCAGGTGAAACCACTCTTACTTCAAACAGTTGAGATTCTCTTCTGTTTTAGATTCAAGCTTATCTCACAAAGTTCTAAGAATCTCTGCGTACATCCATCAATTTATTTGCCTCTCTTTCTTCTCTAAAGATAAAACTGACTTATTTCTGCTTCTGTTAGCACAAAACACACAAAACGTCCGACCCGCAAAGACAAAGTATGCCGCGTGCGTCCTCGTTAGCAGCGACCGCAACATTCCTCCCGCCTAGTGAAGACGAACGACGCGACGAGCGTCACTTTAACGCTGAGTGAATGAAATGTCGGCTGTCACCGTGGCAGCGACTCGACGAGAACACGTGAATACACGCTGTGGTTTTCTGTCCGCACTGTGTTTAATGAGAGTGTTTAAAGATAGAAGGAGTACGGAGGCCAGGAGCAGAGAGCGAACATTGATTCAAGGAATTTACAGCCACATTTAAGCCACATTAAGAGCGAGGGTGTGTGTCCCTCGCTCTCTCCTCCCTCAATAATGTATTAAGTATTAATAGAAAACACACACACACAGGAATGATAAGTAGGTGCAGGATGTGGTTTCAGTTGTCTGACTGTAGAGATGACGGACATGCCAGCCTGCTTACAACACATGCTCTTTACTGACTGCTAACAAACACACGCAGGCCAAAACTTTGAACTTCATTCTGGAAATGACCTGAACTGTCTGTTCATCCGTCTCCGAGCTTCAGCTTCCACCCACAGTACAGTGCCGACCGTGCTCATGTGCACGCAGTTTCCCCGTGCAGTGACGGATTAAATATAATCCTAATAACGCAGAGAATTGTTGGTCACATGATCAGAGTTTGGTCAGTCTAGGGCTCAAGTTGTGATGAACTTCTTTAAATCCCGTTGTTTTACTTTCATGAAAGTAATCAGATTACATGTGATTTATTACTTAACAGGCTCCGAGTGTGTTTCGCTGCCTTCACATCCTCTCTGGCTGCACAGTAGAAACAGCTTATGAATAGAAATACATTTAAACCGCTCATTATGGACGTCAACTGTCAGGAGGCTTCAGCCCAAGGCTGCTGCGTGCGCGTGTTACATTATCCAGGGTTTTTTTTGTGTGCGTCTCTTTTCACGTGTAAGTGTGTGTCAGAGATTAGGTGTGTATTCATGTCCCTTTGGCTTCACCTTTGTGTGTGTGTGTGTGTGTGTGTGTGTGTGTGTGTGTGTGTGTGTGTGTGTGTGTGTGTCCAAGGCTGGCATTCGTCACAGCGGCCGCTCTCTGTTCCCAGACTCTGAATGTATTCATGAGTTAGCTGTTGACTCAGGTAGTTAGTTCACCTGTCTACACACACACACACACACACACACACACACACACACACCCCTGCTGTGTCTTTGTCCAGACACTCAACAGAACTTGCCAAATTTCCTTCCTCAGCCCTCAGCAGTAAAAAAAAACCTGTCTGCTGTCCTTCCACCTCCCTCGCCGCCTTTGTAAAGTTAAACTCCCATGATGCTTAGCAAACAGGGACGTCTGAAGTCAGCTGGGATGAGTGGCGTGGAGGATGAGGGGGGGGGGGGGGGGGGTTCCTGACGTTCAGATCCCGGAGTCAAAGTGAACAGACGGCGGTTTTCAGAGAGCGTTTGGAAGGTGACGCCTCTCTGATTCCTCAGCCAGGATTCCTGTCAGTTATGTAACATTAATCTGACTCATTCAGCCGCGACTGCAGCAAAATGATGCTGATTAACACACAAACACAAACCATACTTTAGTCAAACAATGCAGAGAAGAACACTTATTGATACTACAACGAATGAACCATGACACTTCTAAGTATCTGAGTATTGTGTGAATCCAAAGCTGGATTCTTCCTCTGTGCTCCCTTGTTGTCCATAAACTATATTAAACACTCATCACTTGTTGTTGTTGTCATGTGACATCTTTTGTAAATGTCTTTGCATGTTGTCATGAAGGTTTGAGCGGACGGTTGGGTCGACGTGGGGTCGGACTTCAGCACAAATCTGTCGGTTTGCTGCCAACGGCGTAGTATTCATTTAAAGCCAAGCCACGATCTTTCCATCACCTTGGTCATTCTTATGCCTCAACCCTGGCTCTGCTGCCCGTCATCAACCTTTGTGGTGGATCTGATAAGTTGTTTGCGACTCTGATTGGTTGTCTTCTTCTGTTTTATCCAGCAGAAGGACGACATCAGCCTATCAGAGGGCAGCACAGTGGACCTCAGGAAGCCTGGAGAAGAAGAGGATGAGTACTCAGAGATGGCTGAAGAGGCCATGGACCCCGACAACTGCTTCCCAGACAGTAAGCTCTCGACCGTTATAGAGGAGCGCTCAGAGTAATTAGCTGCACGGGGCAGTTACAGATCTCAGTCGAGGACAGCTGAGGCAACAAGGTCGGACACAATTTGGAGTTTGTCACAGAGAAACACATTACGACTTGGAAACTTGGTTTCTGACTCATTCTGACTAAATTATCAATTGATTTCTTAGTAATGGAGATAATTAAATCCAACCCTACAGAAATGGGTTCGGGTAAAACGTGCCCAGAGGAAACTATACCAGGGCATAAGTTTGATTTCAGAAGTTCGGCTGATTCAGTGAAGTCTGGTAATGTTACATGGCAGTTTGACTCAAGGAATCATGACATCACACGAGAATCCGTCACGGCACGCTTCCAGATATGTGTTTGTGTCCGAACACGGTGGTTTGGCTCAATCGCTGTCCTACAGGGAACTGCTAGCAGCTGCAGCGTGAGCTACAGACATGGTTTAAGTGACTGTTTGCTCGAAAACAACAAGGGTGGCTTCTAAAGAGGTCCACATAGACGCTACAAGCATCGGTTATGTCAGAACTGTAGCGTATTAGGCCAACGATCATGTCATAATCATGCAATCCGCCCGCAGCGGACACACAAGGTCATCATCAGTCAGACTTATTTATCTCTCTCCTGCCTCCTCGATGTGACTTCATGAACAGATTTGGTGTTTGATTTGGGTGATGAACCTTAAAATATGCTGGTATCAATAATGTTTTGTGTGAAGAGTATGAAGATGTGGAACAAGTAGGCAAGCTGACAGATTGGTGTCTCATATGTGCTAATGTTTTGAAGCTGTAACCATTCAGCTTCACACGGCTTCCACTAACTACGAGCCCGTCCCACCACCCACTTGCCCCAATACTTTCATAATGAGATTTATGATCCCGTACCAACTAACCCAGGTGAAACGCAAACACCTTGTTTCTTTCCTGACTCAGCCACTTTCCCCCTGGAGCACACATATTTGTCTTCAGCACAGCTAGCATGACCATGATACAGAGACATAGGAGAGAAAGAAATGCTGGGGGAACACTGGAGTGCCATTTGGCTAACGACAGCAAATGAAATCTCCAGAGAGCTGAGATAACCCATGATGTATTATCTGGAATTGGTACTGCAAGTAATAAAGAAGATTTATTCCTGACACTATGCAGATGACACACAGCTGTACATTTACATATGAGCCAATGACGTTACTTAGCCGGACTCACAAGGTTGTTCAGGGTCGGACCAACTAATCAGTATTTCTGCAGTTCCTCTGAGATAAGACAGAGGCATTAATTAGTGGGGCAAAAAACAGTAACACCCGACTACAAGCAATGCAAATAAGTGAACCTCAGTGCTTCAGTTTGTCCCATTGAATATGTCGTAACCTGCTTTTTGTCGACTATTAAAGAGTATCAATTTTTTTAAGAAACTGCTCAACAAAACCCCAAAATTAAAAAAACTGGAAAGCAAAGAAAATTAAGGAAGTATTGATTCATTTTTAGTTTGGTTTCTCCAGAAGGTTTGTAATTATATGGGTTTCATTAAGGACACAAGAAAAGACAAATACAGTCTTGTAATTAGTTTTTTCCACATCTAGTTTATTTACTGTAGCGTTTCTCGATACAGTCTGGACATGATTGTCTAATTCACTGAAATCTGTAATTGTCTTTGCGATGATTGAATTTATATTTGTCCTCAGCTTTAAAGTGAGTGAGCAGGTTGGTGGTTCATGGTTCTTTCCTCGCTGCAGGGTTTGAAGCTGTGAGTCCCATGATGGTTTCACTAACCATGAGCCCATTCCACCACCCACTTGCCCCAATACTTTCATAATGAGATTTATTATAGCAACTAACCCAGGTGAAAACCAAACACCTTGTTTCCTTCCTGACTCAGCCACTTTCCTCCTGGAGTGCAGAGATTTGTCTTAGACGGAGAGACGTAGTGAAGGTCGTGCATGTATGTTTGTACGTCACGGATTCAGTTTGGATTGTTCTGTCTCCTCGACCGAGTTCACCGAGACAGCAAAATTCCAATTTTTCAACCTTTTGAATATGAAATGTTTTCAAATGGATATTTCCTATTTGACTTTCAGAGGTAACTTAAGATAAAAAAAAAAAAAAATAAAAAAGCTGCTCAGACAGATTTAGGCCAGCCAGCTGGAAAACCCTCTCCGAAGAACAAAAACAACAAAAAAGCTTCCCCAACACCTGCAGTGACTACTGTAGTAATACTCCAGGGTGTCATTTACAGTATTCGCAGCTGACAGATATTGACCAGTTGCATAAATGTATTTTGGGACAAATGCACATATTGTTACGCACTAAACTGCAGCTCATATTTTATTTTATATCCTCTCTGCATTTAAAAGTTTATGTTTTGAGCTTCAATTAGTTGTTGTTCACTGCTGGAAACGGAGTGTAATATTCACAAGTACAAACCAAGAACGAGTAAATTCAAACAAATACCAAAGAAACAGAAACAGTCTCACTGCGATGATGCCTGTCTAGGTCTTTCAATAAACCTCTTTGGTACAAACATGTAAAAGTCTCTGATCATAAAAAAGTATTGTCCATCACACTTCTGACAAAATATGTGAACGTAAACAGGATGGGAGCAACCCAAGAATCACCGTGTATATGAAAATATACCTAGTGGGTGCTAAACAAGACCATCCTGCCTGAGATCCACATAATCTAATATAGGTCAAAATTAATCCATGGGTATTTATAGGAGTGTGTCGATAACAGTTTGCCAGATTTCTACCGTAGTCTGGAATGGACAAACACACACTGGATCTAATTCGAGCTTGTATCGTTTTTTTGGCAAATTTCGCAGTCGCCGCAGTTTTTCCAACACACTTGCAATGGGAGCGTGTGGCGAAGGGTGTCCACAGCCCAGACTCTTAATGACTAACCAAGACAACACTGTGCTATGTTATAAATCAAGGCCACAATAAATGACATGCCTGCAGGTGTTTGTATGATTATATATATTAATGATTCTGCCCCTGGTTATGATTTCAGAGAAAAAACAAGTTTTGTCCCGTGGCCCGTGATCAGTTACAGGTTCACTTTCCAGCGACGGGCCTGTTGCCTGTAAGAGGTGCTTTAGATGAAAGCGCCTGCCAAATGGCAGATGTTGTATTAGCTTTGATTCATTTAGAAGATTGATGCATCCATCGTAACTGTCCCAACACGCCGCCCGGTTCTTCCTGATTCAGCAGAGTCCTTCACAGCAGGCGGACGTTTGTCACCAGCTGGACTCAGATCAGCTGCTGGAGCACCGACAGGAGAGGGATGAAACATGAACGAACACTCTCCCTTTGCACCGCGGTTCTGACATCAGCGCGTCTGTATGAGTAGGTGAGATACATGGCGAGTCCGTAAAGAGGAGGAAGAGGAAACAAAGGAAAAAGCACGCAGAGAAAAAAAACAAAGAAGAAGCAAAAGAAACTCAGGAAGAAGACATGAACGACGAAGAAACATGGAGGAAAAGAAGAGATCGAAAAGAAAGAAAGGAACTGAGGATAGAGGAGAAGAAAAAAGGAAATTAGAGGAGTAAGACTTAGGAAGGGAGGAGAGGAAGTTAGACAGAAGGCAAGGAGACGATGATGGACCTTGACCTGTTGACTTTGCTGCTATGAACAGAAACAGACTTCGACCTCCTGCATGCTGCTGCTGCTACCGCCTGGCTTCCCTACTGACTCAGCTCACAGTGCCCTCACACTGGACCAGTACCACCAGTATGCTGACACAGCACCGTGTTACTGTGTGTGGGAGTAGTGGTTCCTGCGACTCGGCCAGCTGCTGCAGAAGTAGGCCAGAAAACTGACGAACAACAGCAGGCAGACACCATCTGTGGACGTATGTATGTATGTGTGTGTGTGTGTCTGAATACTAGAAGGAAGCAGTACATGTTGGAGTGTGTTTGTATTTGTGGTTTGTGCAGAGACAAAATGGCCATCTGGAAGTTGTAGTGAAATGAAGTTCAGGTTGTTGACGATACTTAAACTCGTGGTCCTTTGGGTGGCTGTGGAGTTAGAGCAGGTCATCCATTAATCAGAACGTCTGTGGTTGGATCGGCTCGTCCAGTCTGCATGTGGAAGTGTTGTTGGGCTACCAAAGGCCGTTCCATCAGTGTTTGAATGTGCCTAGAAAGGTCCACTCCATTTACCACTGGACTGTAGCTGCTGTTAGCTCGGTTTCTTAGGTGTTCAGGCGCAGCAGTCAGCAGCTTCTACGGACATAATGGCAGAGGAGAAGAGAGTGAAGAGGACGCTGACGGAGGAAGCTAAGAAGAGAAAAGGAGAGAGTGAGCGAGCAAGAAGCCGCCGGACAAGAGTAAATGTGGGACTGACTTTTAGTGGTTGGTGAGAGCTTGGTGAAATAAAAGGCTGAAAGACAGACGCCGAGCTGGGCTGACTGCTGCTGGACTAGGCAGTGATATCAGCTGCTGCTGGGGACCTGGATGATGTTCGGCTGCTGGCGAAGTTGTCGACTCGCTGCAATAATTTCTGGCTTCTTTATTAAAATAATATACTAATAAAGTTTGTTTGGCTGCATCCAGCTGCTCTTTTGTTTTAGCAGCTTGAGCATCAAACATTCAGCCGCTCAGGTTCTCAGGTCATGTTACCAATATTTTAACAAAGAAACACAGATATTAATAGTTAACAGAGTCAAAGTCAGGGATACATATTTGGAGTGGCTGCTAACTTCCTCTGCTGAGGCTCGTGTTTCCTGGAACAGACAGTGAAGCCGAGCTCGAGCTGCTGATTGCAGCGTCCGCCTGCTTCTGTAATTAGAGCTCTGATTACCTTGGCTTTCTGTTTCCATGGCTACTAATAGGCTTTTCCCGATACAGCGGTTGAGTAATCCAATGAAAACAAGCGAGTGGTAACCCGACACTCAATCAGCACACTTGGCAGAGTTATTATAAATGTGTGTGTGTTAGGAAACCCCCTCTGCTGCTGCTGACGGCAGCTGTAATAAACTCTTATCGAACGCCTCGTTACATCACCTGTTGGTCAAGCCGACGCCTCCTTCGGTCGTGCTCGCTCTCTGCTGCGCGTGGCATTGATCCATTATTGAACAGTACTCAGAAAAGGCTGCTGAATGATCCCCCCCCCACCCCCCACCCCCATCCCCGCCAGGTGATTGTGTTTGACCCTTGTTGCTTTCAAATGTTCCCAACACGCACAAACGCAACGTGAAGAGGACGCTGACGGAGGAAGCTAAGAAGAGAAAAGGAGAGAGTGAGCGAGCAAGAAGCCGCCGGACAAGAGTAAATGTGGGACTGACTTTTAGTGGTTGGTGAGAGCTTGGTGAAATAAAAGGCTGAAAGACAGACGCCGAGCTGGACTTCTTCTTCTTCTTCTTCTTCTTCTGCAGACGTTACACACTGCCCACTGAGGCAGAAACACACACACACATTTATTCCCTCTAAACTGTGTGTGGTCCAGCTTCACAACATTAACCAATAAGTTGGCATTTAGAGGACCAATGGGGCAGCTAATCTAATGCCCACTGTCAGCACAGATGTGTGTGTGTGTGTGTGTGTGTGTGTGTGTGTGTGTGTGTGTGTGTGTGACTTCTGTGTACTTTTACATTTGCATGTGAGCTGATATAATTATAAATCTGCATACATGTTGACTAACGATGTGCTGTATCTGTACCTGATGTGTGTGGCTGAATGGAGATAAAAATAAATTAATGAGTAATCGTGCCACATTAAATGAATCTGAAGTGATGTTGGTCAGATTTCAGCTTCTGAATGTTTTCCCCTCATTCGATTGCTGAAATAACAAAATTGTGCTGATCTATTTCTTCCGCGATGAAGACGAAACAAGACGGTTGTACGCCGCAAAATCTGAAACCGTTGACCTTTATCCATCTGAAGACTTTCCTTACGCCGCTAACGAGCCACTCGCTGAGATTTTCCCGTTGGTCCGAACTTCTTCCCGCGTGATGAATAATTAGCGGCGGGGGAGCGTCGGCGTTCAGGCCGATGCAGACACTCTGTCTTACTGACAGCCAGAGGCAGCAGCAGGGAGGCATGCTGCTGTTTGTGCTTTGTAATCACAGCATGAAGGAACACACACACACACACACACACACACACACACATAGAGATGTAATCCTTTATAGCCAAAACAGCTTTATGTGGAACATAAACTGCACACGCAGATAAACACACAAACTTAAGCAAATGCACACACACGGAAAAATATCACCAGAATTAGGAAGAAGAACTTCACAGTTTGACTTTTTACATTAACGTGCAGCTCATTTTGAATTAAAGCAAGGCTGCACAGAAATTTGCATTTTTTGCGACTTAGTGTATTTGTTCTATTTACGTTACTTCTGATCGGAAACTAGTGAGTCGACGGCAGCCGAACATCATCCAGGTCCCCAGCAGCAGCTGATATCAGTGACTAGTCCAGCAGCAGTCAGCCCAGCTCGGCGTCTGTCTTTCAGCCTTTTATTTCACCAAGCTCTCACCAACCACTAAAAGTCAGTCCCACATTTACTCTTGTCCGGCGGCTTCTTGCTCGCTCACTCTCTCCTTTTCTCTTCTTAGCTTCCTCCGTCAGCGTCCTCTTCACTCTCTTCTCCTCTGCCATCGTGTCCATAGAGGCTGCTGAGCCTGGTTACCTCCTCTTCTTCTTCTTCCTGGTCGTCCATAACGCCTGTTGGTACAAACACTCAGTTCGTCAGCTTGGCGGTGAGCTCAGAGCAACGGGTACCCGTCGCTCTGAGCTCACCGCCAAGCTGACGAACTGAGCTAACAGCAGCTACAGCTGTCAGCAGTTTACTTCACTGTCCATCATAAACTCTGTAAATCACAGAGAGTTGAGGCGGAGCAGCCGGAGGACATCAGAGGGAAAACCAGAAAACATTTCCTCCATAAAATATGATCCAGTTTCACCAGAATCACTGAAATAGTTGCTGCTGTGTGACTTAGTGCTGTAAAGCGTTACGTACTTCTCCGACCGAGCCAAGTTACATAGTGTGAGAACAGACGTACGAATGACAGAGACACCGTTCAGCTGATCACAGACGGTAGATCATCAGAGGAAAGTTTCTTCTGTTGCTCTTCTTGTTGTCAGTTCTCATCTCCACACTTCCCTGTGACCGCTTCTCTATAAAAACATCTTGTGTCGAATGCTTTTATGTTAAATGTTGAGATTAGCAGTAACCTAATACAGCCCTGATGTGTCTGTAGGAGAGTGAACAATAATCACAGGCTGATATGTGATGAAATTACAAAATGTACCACTGGATGACATGCGTGCATCATTTCCTGTGAATTCCTGAAGGCGTGAACTTGAACCGCTGATCGAGATATTTCCAAAAACCCTAAATAATCTAAAGTATTTCAATGTTTTGTATCGGTGGCTCGCATCAAGTCAGACACTCTCAATCTCTTCCCACCACACAAGCTCGATTTCTCTTTCTCAACCACATCTCTGTCAGATACCGAGGCGCCATCTCGCTTGCTCGAGGGCACGTCAGCATCCCGTCACTCGGGCGATCACTCTGCTGGAGTCTTGACTGTGAGTGAACGTCAGGTTGCGGTCCGTCGTCCCTGTCGCCCTCGCAGACGCGCTGATTGAATTTGGGAACGTTAGCGACGAGCTTTTAGAGCCGCGGGCAGCTGACGGAGTGATAACGTGGAACGACGGGAATCCGATCCTCTCGTTATCAGCACTCACTCAGCGAATGATGCACTGCGTCCAATAAGTGACTGAGTGGTCGCATCTGTTCCAGGCTCATCCAGCTGCCTGCAGGATGTGTCCACATGTGTTTGGAGATATGAAGGACTGAAGATATGAGCTGTGACAAAAGGATGCATCAATATGAAAACATTATTGTTCTGAAAGCTGCTTGTAAAATGGTTCTGATACGGTCTTTGGAGAAAGTTTAACACACCAAGCGAGTTAAGTAGTTTAAAAGAATCTCCAAATCAAAACCTCCTGAACTATGATTTCCACCTTAAATGTGTCAGTATCGCATGTATTATCCCGCCTTTACAAGCACACATTGTCTTTCTGATCGATATTTATATGGAATCAACAGTTAGAGTTGAGCTGTAATAATAATCCAACAGAATCTGAATGGATAAAATCGCACTACACAGGAAACATGTATTTATGATTTTGGGGTGAACTGTGCCTTTAAGTTGCTGCTGAGATTTAATTAAATGTGTCTAAAACGATGCTGAAAATATTTAGCTCTGATTGAATGTGAACGCTGCACTTACTTCCACTGATCTGTATGAACTGTAAACCAAAGCGATAGATGGAGCTTCATGCTTCAGGTCAACAGAGCAGACATGACATCGCCCTGTGTGCGGTTTGCCCTGGAGCAAGGCACTGTTTGAGACCCACACAAGCTTGTGTACATTTAACTGGAATGAATCCAGGAGAGTTCCCTTCACTGTGCCGTCAGAGCCTCGTAGACTTTTAGCTCAGTGTTTAACCGTCTGCTGGATGTGGAAATACTCGACTGTTTGCTGGCACCTTCTCCAAATCAGCTCGACGCCGTAGATGTGGTGCAGCTGACTGTATTCGGATTGGTGAACGAGAACTTACCGACTCTCTCTGTCTCTGTCTGTTTCTCTGTCTCTGTCTCTGTCTCTCGTCCACAGTATGCACGTCCAGGTTTCGGTGCTGTGACATCGACACGACGGCCGGTCTCGGTCAAATCTGGTGGAGAGCGAGGAAGACCTGCTACCAGATCGTAGAGCACAGCTGGTTCGAGTCCTTCATCATCTTCATGATCCTCCTCAGCTCCGGAGCTCTGGTCAGACCCACACACACTTCACTTACTTTACTTAACTGTTTATTGTACTGTATCATAGTTTACCTTAATTTCACTTTACTCAGCTTTGCTGTTGATTTACTGTACTTTACTTTCCTTACTTCTATAGGGTGCCGTTTGTAAAGCGTCTCGCTCTGAAAATAACAGCAACATTTTGTCACATTTAGCTAAAAACAATGTTTAAAAAACTGGTTTGAATTTCGATTTAGATTTATATTCAACATTTATCTTCAACATTTAGATTTATATTTAACATTTAGATTTATATTTAACATTTAGATTTAACATTTAGATTTAGATTTAGCATTTAGATTTAGCATTTAGATTTATATTTAACATTTATATTTAACATTTAGATTTAACATTTAGATTTAACATTTAGATTTAGATTTAGCATTTAGATTTTACATTTAACATTTGGATTTAAATATTTAAAATATCTCTAAGTTCACAAATATTGTTCTAAATGTGCAAAAAGTGACTCTCAAAAATTCAAACCAGTTTTTTAAACATTGTTTTTAGCTAAATGTGAAAAATGTTGCTGTTATTTTCAAAGCGAGACGCTTTACAAACGACACCCCATATACTTCTTCTTCGGTTCTCTCCGTATGTATCCGATGAATCAGAAAAACTGAGATCTGCTTTGAGATTTCCTCAGATGAACGCCACCGACAGCTCACTCACATCCCTCTCTTGCGCCCCCTTCAGGCCTTTGAGGACATCTACATCGAGCAGAGGAAGGTGGTCAAGGTGGTGCTGGAGTACGCCGACAAGATCTTCACCTACATCTTCATCCTGGAGATGCTGCTCAAGTGGCTCGCCTACGGCTTCAAGAAGTACTTCACCAACTACTGGTGCTGGCTCGACTTCCTCATCGTCGATGTAAGTCACTGATTGGTTGTAACAGTGATGAAGATGCTGACTTGAACTCGTCTTTACTAGATTACTCTATATTTGTTGACGTTAATTTAATTTTTATGTTATTTACCTTATGATGACTTCAAGATTCTTTTTCTTGTTTCCTCATAATTTATCTCTGATTGATGAATGTTTCCTTCCGACGTCATGTCTCATCATACGTGCTTAACCATTCACCATGAAACCGATGAACTGATCACAGAGATGTGTAGTTTTGTGACTTGGTGTCATTAAAGAAAGATGCATGTTAACTCTCAGGTGAGAGAGAGAGAGACAAGTCCAAACAGCCTCAGGCAACGATCAGCAGACACGCAAAGATGGACACTGTCTATGATTCACATACATTCAGTCGGAAATCGACAGGAAGCAGAACAGAGTATTAGAATAACGGACTCGTTACTTAAAGCTGCATTTTTCAGTTTGCAGCCACTAGAGGGCAGAAAAACAAACCCATGGGAGGATCAAGCCGTGGTTCCCAGCCTGTGGGCCTGTACGATCCTCTAATGGGTCCTGAGATAACATACATACAAATATTTCAGCGTGACATGCACGTCCTGAGAGTTCTGAAGATCATAACCTGTGATGAGGCGTCTCTCAGATCCAGGTCCACTGGTTCTTACTCGACACGTAAACCTTTAAAAACACCTCACCAATATGAAGTCTCTAGTTTTACACAGTACAGTGTTCCCTCGTTTATCACGGGGATACGTTCTAAAAATAACCCGCAGTAAACGCAAAGTGAGTTTTACAATTATTATCCATGTTTTAAGGCCGTAAAACCCCCTAACCACACACTTATACACCTTTTTACACGCATTTTGTACAGTACTCCCTTAGTTAATCAGGACGCAAAACACATGTGCAGTTCTCCCTTAGCCAATTTAGGACGCAGAACACAATGTGCGTTCATACTGTACAGTACGCTGTAAAAAAAAAGCATGCAAAATTACACTAAAAAAATCTACGAAACAGCGAGTCCGCGTGAACCACGTTATAGCGAGGGACGACTGTACATTTGTTGGGGACTATTTCCTGTGGCGGAACACTGGAGGTGAGGAGGAAGAAGATATATCTTTTATAGCCAACACGTGTTAGTCGGACAGAATATCAGCAGAACTGAGCTCAGTGTGGCTGGTTTTGACCTCAGGTATATTTGTTCTCTCTCTGTGTTACAAGCTTTTTAATTATGTTTTGATCCACTCCTGTTCATTCACTTTCATTTTGTCTGTTCAGTCGCTAATTATTTCCAATAATCTCTGCTCAGCTGCATCAATAAAATCAAACACGTTGATGTTTCACATTAAAAGGCATTACCCACTCCTGTTTCTCGTACAGTAGGCTTTTATTGTGAAATATAAACAGGAAGTGTTGAGGTTCATTGCTCAAAATGTAAATGAATCAGCTCTGAGCTGTCAGTTTGCAGTAACTGTGTAACCCCGCCCTGTAGATCTCAGTGATGGGTCAGCTGGCTCAGTTCATCTCTGTGGACCAGATGCGGGTGCTGAGGACGTTCAGGGCTCTCCGTCCTCTCCGGGCCGCGTCCCGCTTCGCTGGTATCAGGGTAAGAACCAGCTGAACTCACCTGGAGCGCACACGCGGGGGCTGAGCTGGCTGATCTGTCTCTTTCCCACACTTTGAATGAAGTCACAGATTGTCTACGTCTTCAGCTGAGGAAAACTTCAGCAAGACTCAGCGAAAACTAACTTTTTCCACTCGTCTCTCCTTCCGCTCCCGCAGGAGTCTTCAGTCAGCTGATCTTTAAACTAACACACCTCCGTTTCTCCTCACATCCGCAGCTCTGATTGGCTGGTTTCGTCTCTGACGTCGTGGTCTCTCTCTCTCACTCTGTCTTTCATTAGACTAGACGTTAACTGCTGTTTATCTTCCTTTCTTTCTCACCTTCCTTCTGTCTTTCTTTCCGTCTCTCTGAATACCTGTCTCCATCTTTTTCTGTCCTCCGCCTCTTCCTCTCTCTCTCTCTGTCTCTCTCTCTTTCCTCCAGGTCTCATTGGTCAGTTTGGTGGCCAACACGTTGGGTTATTCAGACTTCGCAGCCATCAAGTCCCTGCGGACGCTGCGAGCCCTGCGGCCCCTCAGAGCCCTCTCCAGATTTGAAGGCATGAGGGTAAGAGTCAGTATTAACACAAAGAACACACCTGGGAACCTGGATTCAACACCAGATACCCCCATCATCTTTGGCAGTGTCGTCCGCAGAGTTGGACTTTAAACATTAAACACTCCAGATAGTCTTTAGTGTTTTTCGGGCATTCTGCAGCCACCATAGTTTCTTCTTCACGCTGGAAAGGAGAGCGTGAGGCTCCATGGGCTGTCATTCCAACTACAGACTGTACTTTGGCATTTTTATACTTTTATACTTTCACTCCTCAAAATGTGCACCTGCTTAAAAACGAAGCCGCGCCCAACTCGACCCAGTGCATTCTGGTTCTTGTAGGATTTACACCTTTTGAGCAAAATTAAGTAAAATACCAGAGTTTTTTTCTCTGTTTTCTCACGTCATGTAGCGCCAATTTTATTTCCCAAATATTTACATTTTTCTACGTCTTAGACAGCCCAGATCTTTCCAGCAGTGAAATTCTTCTTTAATGTCACAGTTCATGAAGTCGAGACACCTCATAAAATTTGTAGGTTTTTATACTACAGAACTTAAAATTCTAGCACGCATGATTTGGGAGGTTCAAAATTCTTAGAGACCAATCTCGTAGAACGTAGGACGTTAATACACAACAAGTATCAACGTCTAGAGTTCATTCAACACGATCACTGTTTGGTCCTTTGGTGGCTTAAAAAGATCTTTGGTCAGAACAAAATAACTGAAGCCTTGTTTGTCACATTTAAACAATATTCTGGTGCCCAGGTGTGTTTGAACCTGTAACATCGGTTGTTTCATCCTCACATCTCTTCAGTCTTTTCTGCTCTCTGATTGGTTCATCTCATAACAACGTCCTATCAGTGTTTCCGTGACCTGATTTGTCACTTTCTCTTTCAGAAAACAAACAGCTGAATGTTTCATGTTTAAACTGTGAAAGTTCACGTCTCTGTGTTTTTAAGCTTTGCGTGTCCGTGAACCTTTCGTGACCAGGACAGAAACATCAGCCCTCCACTCTGTGTCTGTTTCCAGCCCGTTCATCAGTATTACTGACGGCCTGAGAGTCAGTGTCCTGCAGAAACCTTCATCTGCAATCAGAAAAATAATGTTTCATTCCTGAACACTTTATTTTTAACATGCACATAAGACACATCTACTACAGCAAACAGTGATTCACTTTCCTGAGTGAGAGTGGATGCACGAACATGCACTTTATATTTAAATTCAAAGTTTTATGACATGATTGACAGCAGGGTAAAGATGCGAGGTCCAGACTGAGGTGTGCAGGACGCTGACTCCAGTTCACATGAAGTCCAGGACCTGTGTTGCATGCTGGGAATAAAAAACCCTCTTCTCTTTTCTTTGTCTGGCTAATAAGATTAGCTCGCATGTCAGTTTACAAATGCTTCATGCTCAGCACCACGCTGCTCACTCAGCATGGGATTCTGGGTAGAAGAGCTGCATTGTGGGTGTAACGAGGAGGGCTGGGGTGGTATTTTGACATTAGCTGGCTCAGCTCTCACTCTGTGAGGAGTTCGCTCTCTCCGCTGCTCGTTTATTCGGGTTTGACGGACACAGTGAAGACGTCGTGCTGCATTCAGTTCATGTGGGAGTGGCGGCGTTGGAGTAGACGTTTAAAATCACACAGTATCGATGGAACAATAAAACCAATAAAAGAATCTTAAAATGGATTCAGGTTTTTCAGACTTTAAAACTGGTGTACTGTGTGATTTCTTTCTGGTCCTCGTCAACAGACGAGCATAACTGTAATTGAGCTATATTCAGAAAGTCGAGCGCTACAGGAAAACAAGATGTGCATTAGAGAGAGTCGCAGTCTGACAATGTTCTTAAGATGATAAGATTATTATATAAATAAGATGATAGTTGTGTTTCTAATATGAGTTCAAACTATGATCTGAATCTTAATTTTTTACTTGGTGCTTTCTGTCTCCGTGCTTCAGTACCAATAACTCAAACTTTCAGTTGTCCTGACTGAGCTGTAGAAAATACTACATCCTATAATTTAATTGTTTAGCAGTCTTGCAGTTAAAAAAGGTTCCATTGGCTCTCAGTCTGTGAATATATTTACTCAAGACTCTGTGTGATTTAAGTCCTGACACATTGAGTCAGATTTTTGATAAGTAATCTAAACCTGAACTCTGAACCAAAACGTTTGTTCTTGAATATTGAAAATATGTTTACAAGCTGTAATAACAATCTAAAATTTGTGACATACTGTATATATATTATATGTTAAATGTTCATATTCCCATCTCTCCCATATGAGTTGAATGCTGCATCAGGCTTCAGTTCTGACGACCAACCAAGTTTGAAGTAAAACTCTTTGACTCGTGGACACATTCACTGCCTAAAGCAAACGTCATACTGTTTTCATATGTGACTGCATGCTGTGCTGCTAATGCTTAAAGGTTAAAGTGGCACATCAGGGTCTGTTCTGTGTGTTGATCAGGTGACGAGATCGTTTCTTCAACAAAACAAGCTGCTGGATAATTTCACCAGTTGTTTACTGTATTTAGAAACATTGTTGTCAGTTTTGTTTGAAAGATTGTCCTCGATGCTAAAATACAAAATCAGAGTTATTTTAACTTCAAAACGCTTCGATGTTGCATCATCACTGTTAATGAATTTATCCAAAATCGACCTGGAATCTAGAGGTAATATTCCATAAATTGAAATTTTTTGAAGCATAATTTTATATCTCCATTTTATCATCAGAATTTTAAGCTCTCTGATTGGATGATACTTACTGAAATGCACCTTAGACGTAGCTGACCTCTCCAAGAACCAGATATTAAACATGCTTGCTCAACTTTAACCCAATTTGGACAGCTTCATGTCCATCCAACTGTTGAAGTGCCCCAACATTATCAATGAGGGTTTCTTTGACACCAAGAAAAAACTCTGTCATCAACACCAACAAGATTTTGGTGTTCAGTCTTTAAACCTGACCAACGACAGACTGAAAACCTGATGTTGTCCTTATCTGTATCTGCTCACGTAAAGAGTTTAGTGTGTGACCCGTCTGTTTCTGTCGGTCCAGGTGGTGGTGAACGCTCTGATCGGGGCGATTCCCTCCATCATGAACGTGCTGCTGGTCTGTCTCATCTTCTGGCTGATCTTCAGCATCATGGGTGTCAACCTGTTCGCCGGGAAGTTCGGCCGCTGCGTCAACCGCACCGGACACATCTACGACGCCGGCTTCATCAACAACAAGACAGAGTGCGAGGCGCTCAACGACACCTCGCTGTACTACTGGACCAAAGTCAAGGTCAACTTCGACAACGTGGGGGCAGGATACCTCGCTCTGCTGCAAGTGGTGAGCGGCTGCATTTTTACAAAGGGACGAAGAGTCTGGAGTTCATTTAAAGCAACATTAAGTAGGAATTGCAGTTTATCACCTCCAGTTTCAGAGTGTAATCCCACTGGACAGCTGAACTCGAGTATTTGTTCTGGTTACATTACTTCTAAACAAACAGCCAATCATCATCCAGGTCCCCAGCAGCAGCTGATATCACTGCCTAGTCCAGCAGCAGTCAGCCCAGCTCGGCGTCTGTCTTTCAGCCTTTTATTTCACCAAGCTCTCACCAACCACTAAAAGTCAGTCCCACATTTACTCTTGTCCGGCGGCTTCTTGCTCGCTCACTCTCTCCTTTTCTCTTCTTAGCTTCCTCCATTTTTGCCTGTCAAGCCATAAATGGAGAGGAGGGTTTTCCTGCAGAGTGATTCATGATACATTAGGTGCTTTTTAAAAGGCTTTTAGACACTTCAAATCACCTCCAGTGCTTCATTTGTGGCGTGGGCTTGTGATCACTTAAAACACTGTTCTGTTGAAGTCTCGAACACTCCTGTTGGTCGCACGCTGTCATTCTCTTTTCACTCTCTCCAACCACCAAACGTTGAGTTCTTATGTGTCTTCATTGCTCTATAAAGACATAAAAATACCCGACCCTGCAGATCTCAGTGTGAAACTCACGTCCACCCAGGCTGAAGCAGAACAAAGCTGCAGATGAAGCGTTAACAAAGAGCATCAAGTGAAGACACGGAGTCACAAAGTGAAAAATCTGCACGACAACTTGAAAACAAATTAAAACCGAGCGTCTCCTCCACAAACCGTAGGAGGATTGACTTTTCTGCTTCTCCCCCTCCCTCGCTCCCTTGATCTCGTCTTTTCTTTCCTTCCGTCCATTTGCTGTCTTAGCCTTAATTTTCCTCCCACACCTGTTCTTTGTCACTCGCACTTTTGACTTTTCCACTTCTCCGCTCGCCTTCCCTCTTTGTCTCCATTTGTCGTGTTAGCTTTAATTTCTTTCCACCGCCTTCTCCCTGTCACTGTCCGTCCTTTTCTCTCTTGCTCTTCTCTCTTTAATCTGCTATTTTATTTAATGCAGTCGAGCTTTCTCCAAATTGTAATGTACTTATCGTGGAAAGAACAACACTTACAGTGAGTGGTAGGCAAAGATCAAAATCCGAATAAACAATCAATAAACCAGCATTAATAGTACAGCTGAGAGGTCTTGGTGAGGCCAGTCATAGTTGGACTCCTCTAGACCTCTGAAGGTGTGCTGTGGTACCTGACACCGAGACGTTAGCAGCAGAACCTTTAAGTCCTGTAAGTTGCGAGGTGGAGGCCTCCATAGATTGGACTTGTTTGTCCAGCACATCCCACAGATGTTCGATTGGATTGAGATCTGAGGAATACGGAGGCCAAGTCAACACCTTGAAGTAGCTGTTGGCTTGGACCACACAGTCCAGCCTTGGATGGGGCGTCAATGAGCCTGATGCCGGTTCACCACTTTTCCTCTCTTGGACCTCGTTTGATACTGACTACTCCAGACCTGGAACACCCTGCAAGAGCTGCAGTTTTGGAGATGTCGTGGGTCATCGAGCCGTCACAGTTCAAAGTCGCTCAAATCCTGAAGTTTGCCCAACATCAACTTTGAGGAACAAAATGTTCCCTGCAGGTAACTGGTAACAAGTAGCAGTATGTCAGATTCAAGGAACATTTTGCATAATATAGAGCACCTGAAAATCATCTTCATGATTCTTCTGTTACCTGAGAATGAGAGTTATCTCTACAGACTCCTCTTCCACCATGTTGATCCAGCATGTTTCTACAAATCACTGAAACACTGACTCTAGACGGGGCCTTTCTCTCACATTGTTCACTTGTTCACAGCCATCATAGTTTCTCTTTGGCAGTTGGAAGGAGAGGGTGAGGTGAGGGGTTGCAAAGCTGCAGTGGTAGACAATAAATCCTCCCCGCTGCACCTTTAAAAGGTTTTATATGCGTTAAAGTGAAACCACTGACTGCTGAAAAGTTTGATTCTTAAGGCTCAGCCTGACTTCTGATTGGCTGCTGGTAAGACGTTTGCTGACATCAGGGCTCCTCTCGACTTGAGCTACTGCACGATTTATTTTTAGTTACCACTTGTGGCTCATTTTGAAAACCATGGTCGATAACATTTGAGCATGTATTTCCCTCCATACACCTGTAGCTACCAATGACATACTGAGGACGAGTCTACAGACTATAAATAAACATAAATGACATTTTGATGGTATTTATTTGTCTGAATCTTCTTCCTGTGCCCAATGTAATGCAGAAATTATGAAAGTAAACTTTAAAAAAATGGTGAACAGTGACACGGCTACATTAACATTTCTGAGGCGGTGCGATCGCGGTGGCAGTTTGGTCTCAGTATTTCAAATATCATGACCGCAGATTCAGTCTTAATTTTTAATTTTCATCATTAATTTCACTTTGCTCCCTCTCCTCTTCTTCGTTTGTCTCTTTCGTCCCTCCCTCCCGTCTCCCCGTCATCCATTATTAAGACAACATGAACAAAGCCAATTACAGCCACTGCAACTCCACTTTGCTTTCGCTCCGTCCTCCTCGTCTCTCCGTCACTTTGCTTTCTTTCCTCCACAAGCCTTCGTTTCCCTCTTCTCTCTCTCTGTCTCTCTCTCTTTCTTTCTTTCTTTCTTTCTTTCTCGAGTTGCCTCTCTCTTTTTCTTTCTCGCTCTCTATCGCCCACCACGGGAGTCCTGAGAGCCTCCAATCAATCAGCGTCTGAGAGGCTTTTATTTTTAGAGCGACTCCAGCCAAGTGGGAGGGAAATGGAGAGATTGAGGGAAAGAGAGGGCGAGAAGGAGAGAGGGAGGAAGAAAGTACAAGTGGAGAAAGAAAATTAACGTTCAAGCAAATGGAAATAAAGAAACAGCGGTGGAGGGAGAGAGATGAGGGGATGGACGGAGATAACGAGGGAGGGAGAGGATGGACAGATGTGGGATAATGGAGGAAAGGGTAAAAGGAGAGAATACATGATGGATGGAGATATAGCAGAGGTAAAAAGAGGAATACAATGAAGGAAGAAAGTAAAGGTGTAAGAGAAGAAGAGATGAAGAGAGTGACAGAAAGTGGAAAACAAGGTAAAGAAGAAGTTGTCGGTCGGCGTGCTGCTACTTCACCCTCAGCCGCCAAGAACTCGAGAGTTGCCAGAGTGCCGTTGCCCCGGCAACGAGTCGCTCGGCGCCTCGTCGTGTTTGGCTGGTCGGCGTGGCAACGGTTGGCGGGGGCAACCCTTCCATTAGCATCTGGAAATAGCTCCACGCTTCAGAAATGATGCAGGGAGACAGTTTGACTGAGCTCGGTCTCGAGGACGTGGAGTGTGGACGTCGGGTTCCGAACCCTGAATTCTAAAGTTTGATTTCTTACAGTGATGAAGAAAAAGCACGATGCATGTAGCACAGTGACGATCAGGTGTGCTCAACACGGGACCAAGAAAGTTCATTTAATGACGGTTTGGTTAACATTTCATTCAGCTGCAGACAACAAAGCAACAAATCATCTCCACTGAGAAACTGGAACCAGAGAGAATGTAGAATTGTTGCTTAGAAATTGACCTAAACAGGGGAGCCCTGGTAGAGTCTGCACAGTTTGCAGGAGGGTACGACTTGAACCTGCATGTCATCCCCTCTACCTGTACAACCTGTCGCAGCTTTATATTCCTACATCATCTGGATGAGGATGCTCAACTAAAATTCGGATGTTGTTTCTCGAGACGAACAATCTGATCGTTCACCTGCAAACATCCTCACATCCGTTAAAAAAATCTCAGGCTCAGACCTCGTCATCTTTTACAGTGCACCCCCATAATAACAGGTGGTAACCCGTGGCGACGAGCTGATTTCAGGTCTGAGTGACGGACAGCAGGCGCCCACTCAGACCAAAGTATTCTGTTTCTTCACATCTGCATCTTTTTCCTCTCTCTCTCTGTCACGTTCTCTCCCTCCTTCCATCCACCTGCTCTTTCTCCTCCCTTCATTTTTTTTATTTTTATATCTCAATCTTCTGTCTCCTCCCCACTGAGGAAGGAAGTCCATAAAAGGACTTGTTGATTCTTTCATTGAGAAAAAACACAGCAGCGGTGTTTCCATGGCGCTCTGACTCTCCGTCCGTCCGTCTGTCTGCTAATTTTCTGCTGTGGAAGGTTGCTGCTGTTCAAGATCCCTTTTTGTTCAGTTATTCACTCGAGTGCAGGAAATGTGCAGGATGTCGTCTTGGCGACGGCGCTGCAGAGAAACTCAGAAATAAAACAGGAGCTCTGAGTTTCTCACATTGATAAAAATGTTGGAGGTAAAGCCGAAGGACGACGTCCGGATCAAGGGCTGAAAAATAGATGTTGTCGTTCGTGTAGTTTGTCTGATTTGGGCCCCCAGACCAGAGCCAGCTCCATGATGGTTCTCCCAGTTTGTTGTGGAGATCTCTACTGGTCTGCACAGAGCTCAAACCTCAACTACGTTTTTTTCCATTACTGGTGCCAATTTGATGAGCTTTGGTACTTCTGCATTAGCTTCCCTTCACAGCCACGAAGGTTGCTGTTCTGTGGCCCCTGGAAACTGAAGCAGTTTCTATGTTGATCCCTTTAATCACAAGATTTTGAATAAGGGCGAATATGTTTTCCTTTATGTCTTCAGATTCTCAGAAAGTTTCATGTGAATATTTTCCCTGTTCTCATGAATCATCTCGTGGCGCTCAGATTGATTTTGCTGCCACAGACTGTAAAGATCATTTTACACTTCCAGGTTACGTTGTGTGCAATTTAAAGTCAAATCAATCAAATGGCTCTACGAATCACGTTTGGCACAAAGAAAAATACTTCATGTTCAGTTTCAGCTATTTAATCATTTGTTTTCTTTCTTTTTTGTTTCCAAGGCAACCTTCAAAGGCTGGATGGACATCATGTACGCTGCAGTGGATTCACGAGCTGTGAGTTAAAGAGAAAAGTTTGATTTTGTGAGATGCTTTGGTAATGTTGGCACCAGGAGATGAGCTCAGACAAAGATCAAATATCAGATGAGAAGTTTTTACAGAGTGTTGTGTGTCGTGTGTGTGTGTGTGTTCCTGTCAGGTCGAAGAGCAGCCTATCAAAGAGATCAATCTGTACATGTACCTGTACTTCGTCATCTTCATCATCTTCGGCTCCTTCTTCACACTCAATCTGTTCATCGGTGTCATCATCGATAACTTCAACCAGCAGAAACGAAAGATAAGTACCGCGACAGAAAGAAGAAAATGACGGAGCGACGTGTCGTGTCTGTTTGTGTATTTATTTATTTGTAACGCAAACAGAAGAAGTAGATTGAAAGATTTAAAAAGAGGTTTTTTCATTGCGTTCTGTTCTGTGGAGTGAAAATAACAATCAACTTGTTGTTGGGTTTGTTTACTTAGGAGGACAGGACATCTTCATGACGGAGGAGCAGAAGAAGTACTACAATGCCATGAAGAAAACTGGGCTCCAAGAAACCTCAGAAACCCATCCCCAGACCGACGGTACCAACACACAGCACACAGATGAATGCCCAGAAACAATCCTGTCTTAGTGCACACTGACTTTCATTTTGATTTAAGACTAAACAAACTGTCAGTGATCAAATCTGTCAAGTCAAATCAGGACGACAAACCTGTTTCTGTCTCCAGAACTCGCTGCAGGGCTTCTTCTTCGACCTGGCGGGGAAGCAGGCGTTCGACATCATCATCATGGTGCTGATCCTCTTAAACATGATCACCATGATGGTGGAGACGGACGAGCAGTCGCCGCAGATGGAGTACATCCTGAACAACGTCAACCTGGCCTTCATCGTCGTCTTCACCATGGAGTGCCTCATCAAGATCGTGGCGCTGCGGTACTACTTCTTCACTGTCGGCTGGAACATCTTCGACTTCGTGGTCGTCATTCTCTCCATCGTCGGTGAGTTTGTGTGTCGAGATGTTTTAAGGACATTTGTTTGGTGATGATCTGCACGACATATCATCCATGCAGAAGAAACAGTGAAGATACCATGACCAGCGATCTACCAATCAGAGATCACACAGAATGTGATGAAACCGTCCACGACGAGTTGACCATCAACACTTCTTATTTCAAAACTCTGTATGTTTAAAATGAGGATTCTGCTGTGTGTGTGTGTGTGTGTGTGTGTGTGTGTGTGTGTGTGTGTGTGTGTGTGTGTGTGTGTGTGTGTGTGTGAGGCATCAGCTTGGCAGCAGGAAGTCATGTAATGTCTGCCTGACAATTATCCGTCAACAAAGTGACCATCCAGGTGGCCTTGATGTTTTACCCTGCACCAAGGTCCTGTATGGTCATATACAGTACCACACACACACACACATGGACACACACACACATGGACACACACACACATGACAGAACAGTCTACAGAGCAAGCTAAGCAGGTAATTTAGCTATCAGTGTTGTGACAAGATTGTGTGTGTGTGTAATTAAGTGTGTGCCTGTGTGTGGATGTGTGTTGTGTGCACGCTCAGACGAGGCTGCCTGGGGGAGGTGAAGGTAACAGCAGCAATCAGAGCTGCCAGAGGGCGGTCCCTGGAGACAAATCAAACATGATTGACCTGTTACATCAGCTGTGTGTGTGTGTGTGTGTGTGTGTGTGTGTGTGTGTGTGTGTGTGTGTCAGAGAGAGAGACATCGGGATGGGGGGGTAGTTGAGTTGATGTACGATGTGATGGTGATTCCCTCTCGACTCCCCCCTGCTCATCCCTTCCATCACCTATAACTCAACACAGGGAGACGGATGAAAGATAGAAGTGTGTGTGTGTGTGTGTGTGTGTGTGTGTGTGTGTGTGTGTGGGTGGGGTTTGTCTGGTGATGACAGGCAAGCTCCTCTTTGAGTTTATCATTCCCGGATAACAAGGAAAAGATGGATGAATTACAGTGTTTGACTTGCTGTTAGAGGGGAAAGACGGCTCAGCCCTCCAGAACCAATTACTCAAGTTGTAATCACAGCAGACCTGCCACATAAAGACTGAAATATCCAAACTGAGAGCTTTTAGATGATGTAACCCGAAGGAATGTCATCGAATAAAGGAAAATCTTGGTCGACTAATAGTCTTCAGCTGATCGATTTTAAGGCGAGAAATCCAGCCGGTGTTGGACGTCCCATAAAAATGAAAGCATGTATGTGAATATTATCGTCATGTCAGAAATATGTAGAGTACATTTATCAGAACAATAAATAAATTAACTTTACCCTCATTGATTAAGCACTAATGACTCTGGTCTCCAGCGGCCGTGCTAGATAGTTAACGTCATGACACAAACGCAAAGTCAGAGCAAGTATGAGATTAGAAACTTCCAACCAGAACCAAATCAGCGGTTCTCCCTTGAAACTCTGACACGGCTCAGCTGTTGTTTAGTACCTGAAATGCATCGACTACAAGATCAATATAAATGTGATGACCAGTTAACTTGTATCAACAGCTGAATATCTGAAATCTTGGATCTAATAGAGCTTTGTCATGTCCAAGACAAATGATGTCATTGGCCACAGAGAAGCTCAGGATGGACGGTCTAATGACTCACGGACACATTCCCAGGAAGTCTGCGAATGCTGAGGGCTGTCCAAACATTTGTGCAGAGTCTGCTTGGGTCGCAGACTTCACCAGACTTAGATGACATGACTGTTGTTTTACTACAACTTTTTCTGAATGTGTAAAACAATGTAAAAACCTGTCTGTCAGCGGCTTATAGTCTTGCAGTCCCATGGTGTGACGATTGAGAACACGTCACGTACGATTATGTCTGAAGTCTGTGAGGCCTCCGTCTGCCAAAGTCCAAAAATGTGTTGTGACTGTACAAGTCAAGTCAGTTTTATTTATATAGTCCAGTATCACGTGTATACAGGATTTACATGCTTTCCTTCTCTCTCTTTTTCAGGTATCGTGCTTGCTGACATCATTGAGAAATACTTTGTGTCGCCAACACTGTTCCGAGTGATTCGATTGGCCCGTATCGGACGAGTGCTGCGTCTCATCAGAGGCGCTAAGGGCATCCGGACGTTACTGTTTTGCCCTCATGATGTCCCTTTCCCGCCCTCTTCAACATCGGGCTCCTCCTCTTCCTAGTCATGTTCATCTACGCAATCTCGGCATGGCCAACTTCGCCTACGTCAAACGGCAGGCGGGGATTGACGACATGTTCAACTTTGAGACATTTGGCAACAGCATGATCTGTTTGTTCCAAGATCACCACTCCGCTGGCTGGGACAGCCTGCTCAGCCCCATCCTCAACAACTCCCCAGAGGAATGCAATCCCAATATCCCCCACACCGGCACCACTGTCCGGGGGAACTGTGGGAACCCGTCGGTTGGCATCACCTTCTTTGTCACCTACATCATCATTTCCTTCTCATTGTGGTGAACATGTACATTGCCATCATCCTGGGAGAACTTCAGCGTGGCCACGGAGGAGAGCACCTGAGCCACTGAGTGAGGATGACTTTGAGATGTTCTACGAGGTTGGGAGAAGTTTGACCCAGAGGGCCACGCAGTTCATTGAGTACGCCAAGCTGTCAGACTTTGCTGACTCACTGTCAGAACCGCTGCGCAATTGGCAAGCCTAACAAGATCAAAACTGATCTCCATGGACCTGCCCATGGTCAGTGGAGACAAGATCCACTGCCTGGACATCCTCTTTGCCTTTACAAAGCGCGTCCTGGGCGAGTCAGGCGAGATGGATGCCCTCAAACAGCAGATGGAGGAGAAGTTCATGATGGCTAACCCATCAAGATTTCTTATGAGCCAATCACAACAACTCTGAGGCGAAAACAGGAAGAAGTTTCTGCCACAGTGATCCAGAGGTGTTACCGCAGACACCTGGTGAGGCGGCAGATGAAGGCCGCCTCCTACTTGTACCGCCAGATCACCACACCTCGGCATGTAGGAAGTGATGGTGAAGAAGTCGCCGACGGTAGCATTGGACGAGGATGCCCCTGAGAAAGAAGGGCTGATCGCTGCCATGATGAGGGAAAACTATGGTTCGAGTTGTTAGGGATGGAGCGCTCCGAGACAATTTCCTCCACCTCGTCCCCTCCATCGTACGACAGCGTGACGCGAGCCACATCAGAGATCCTTCACCCACTTCCTGTCAAGACAGAAACAATCACTGTCGACAACCGCAGGCAGTTAACCAAGTGAACAATCGCCACAACGTCGACCCTGAAATACAGCATGATTCGGTACCTTAGCAGGAAACCAAAAAGCAAAAAATTTAACAAATGAGGATGTCCTCGTTTGGGTAAAGGCCTGTTGTTCTTTGTTTACTGAATGTACCATAGCTGAGGACGCTGAGAAGGCGGCAGAGAGAAGCTATGGAGCGAGGAACTGCAAGAGGAGTCAAACAAAGTGGAATATTTACTACCTTAATGTTATTTCCTGTTCCCCGTGGAGATTCCTGGACTAACTCCACATTGTTTTGGAGTTCTTAAAGGAAGCAGAAAAACTGCAATAACAGAGAGGGAACCCCCGTCTAAGTCAGCTCTGCCTTTGTTGGCGAAAGACAGAAGTGTAGATCCCTTTGACCTCTTGTGTCTCTCATGTCGACCGGAGCCAAGGGTTCGGAACATTGACTGACCTTGACCCCCAGCTACAGGGTGTCAGAGGGGTCAAAAACACTATATCAGATGTATCCATCATTTATTGGCCTGGGGGGTTTGTGCCTTCCCACAGTTGATCAATATTCTCAGAGTATGCTGGCTGTACGAGTGGAGGGCGTTCCTGGTGGTGTTTCTCGACACAGTAACAGTCGACGGCTTTCTGACTGACTGAGGACTCGAGAGGAGGAGGGAAAATAATAACAACGTGATTTAAAAATGTTTTCGTAGTAAAAGTATAACTTTGTTGATGTACCA
This sequence comes from Larimichthys polyactis, assembly GCA_018985215.1. NCBI lineage: Eukaryota > Metazoa > Chordata > Actinopteri > Sciaenidae > Larimichthys > Larimichthys polyactis. The sequence continues at coordinate 362,051 of JAFMOB010000004.1, forward strand.
GTCTTTTATAGCGGAACGATTATTACTATTTTTATATTTTTTAGAGTAGTGGAAGAAAAAAATAAGCAGTCTGTCTTATTTGCGACATTGAAAGTGGCACTAGCGACGAGAAAGTGGCTGAACTATGACGTTGGAATAGATAGAGGAGAGGGTGCGGTCAGGAAAAACAAACTCAAAACCCTGAGGAAGCAACTTCATCGGTTTTTGTTGGCAGTTTTGCACTTTTGCGTTTACATGTGCTGTATTTGCTTTATTGCACCTGGGCAAAGTCACATTGAAAAAGAGCCTGGGATGTATTTATTTTTCCTCTGAAAACCTTTGAGATAACACCAAAAACTAATACAAGTGCACAATGAGATTTTCTACAAGGTCCCGGACTCTTCCAACGTGTGTTTTGCCCTGGTGGTAAACATCCTCATGTCCGTCACTTGTTTAGGCCGGTGGGTGATTTGTCTAGAAGTCCAGACTTAAGGTAGACTCACACAAACAGAACACTCCTGCTGTATTACTACATAGCATGAGGAGGTTACTGGCTTATAAGTATCAATCTTTCATATCAAGGTCTAGATTACGACCTAGACCTGCTCGACACCTACAAAGACCCAACAATACCCACCATGAGCAAGCACTATTCCAAATCATTTATTTAGGCTTTGCTTAGTCTATTTATGAAAACAGCATTCGTCATATATCATAACATAATACCCTGAAAGCATAACACCAAACAAGGATATTGTTTAATGCAGTTAAAGGACAAACTGGTTTGAGACAAGCTTGGCAAAAATGCAAATAATATAAATTCATAAAAAGCTTAAGCGTGCAACAAACCATCAGTCTGCATTTTACCAACTGAACTAACAAATATATGCAGGACATTTTTTCCAATGTATGGACTTTCTTGACAAATCACCCACTTTCATTATCTATCCGTCTGGTCTGAGTTCGGCTCGGCACATAAAAGAGCTTAAACTAAATTCTTCAAGGCTAAGTAAGCTTAAGATCTCTGACATGTCGACCAGCCACGACCGGAGTGCGACAATCAGCTCAGCACATCAGCATCAGGATTTCACCCTGTTTAGTTTTTATGAAAAGCGCACACTGATTTGGCGTTTGATCTGTCATCAGTGTCCTGGAAAAACCTTCAAAACACAAAAAGCTGAGGATGAGTGTTGAGACAACAGGTCAGCTCAGACTTCCTGTTCCTCCTGTTTCCACTTCAGTTCTACACTTTTCAAAATGTTGCAAGAAACAGATCAGAAATCACAATTCATCCTTTAGACGTGAAGGAAAGATCAGTTTGAAACTTGTTTTGACCAAATACTTTTTCAGAAAGTCGACATGGTTAGTCGACGTTCGTGGCTGTAGCTGAGCAGGTTTTTCCAGAACTCTGGTGCGACGATGCTAAAATCTTTTCAGCTTCCTGTTTCCGCCAAACGATATGAAGAGTTTCATTTCAAATGTGGGGAAATAAATTAGTAAATCCTAATTGATTGATTGATTGATTGATCATTTTCTAGATGATTTTTTTAACAAGGATAAAGGAATGGTTTGAATTATGCAGCAAGCCTAAAGTAAAGTAAGAGTAACTTAACATCTAATAAATGAAAACGTATTCAAACAACAAAATTCATAAAGTATCTTATTTTTCCCCTGAAGTATTTTGGAGTTTGAAAGGAGACTCTTCAAATCAAAACAAATTACGCATTATTTATTTATTTATTTATTGTCTTTGTTTTCTGGTTGATTGCTTTATTTTATCTAAGTTTTTTTATTAATTTTTTTTTTGCACGTGTTAGCTGCGTCCTGGAGGAGAACGGGAGGCCGATTGAGACGCCTCTTCATCCATTTTGCACAGAGAAACAAACAAAACAAAAAAAAGACGAAACAAATCAAACCGCGTTAGCAATAACGGTTTGCTGATACCTTTTAAGTGAGTTCTTAGGTAACACTTGACTTTGCAGAAGCTTTTTCTCTCTGTATGAATCTGTGGAGTTTCGGGGAATACTGAAAATACATTTTAACACTTGGGCATTTGGTAAAATCTGATAACTTCTGGTTTTCCTGATGCAGCACTGACAGTGTTATTGTGGTTTTTGCAGACGCGCAGGTGAATACACTGGCACGAAGCTGCTGCGAAGCATTGTTACCGCTTGTTTTTATTAAGATGAAGTGTCAAAGTGTGTGTACAGCGTTTGTTCAGTCTGCTTTGATCTCAATATTTCGAACAACCTCTCTCTCTCTCTCTCCGTCTCTGTTGTCGTGGTCACCTGAGGGATCTTTACTAAACGCTTTACTAGACTAATTTAAAAAAGGAAAAAGAAAAAAAAAAAATTTTACTGGCACCGTCTGGACTCTATTTCTACTAGATTCTATTGAGAATAGATAACCATATAAACTAGGTAAATACTTAAGACACTGCTGAACTCTGCTGCGAGGCGTATTTCAGGTTGCAGTTGTGCTGAAGGGCTGTTTTCAGTAGCAATAGACCCAGAGTGTGCCTGCTACATATGAACCCCAACACTCCAAGCCATGCTTTCCCATTGGTTGATTGATAACGAGCTTGATGATGGACTAGTTGATGACTGATTTCTTGACTGGCAGATTGAGTGATTATTTGATTGGTTTAACATTTGGTTGGTTGATTGACGAAACGATTCATATGTTTTTTGATAATGAACGAGGTTCACGGTCCCTCACCGCCCCCCTCCATCACTGCTGTGACTCTTCCTCATGAGTTGATGAACAAACAGCACAGATTGGCTGGTTTGGTTCTCTATTTTACATTTTTAAACAGTCATGAAGGTTCAGATTCACTAAAGTTTGCAGTAGACAGTTTTACACATGGTGCCCTATGGGGAAACTAACTTGCCTCCTCACAATATCAGTACTTGCAGTGAAGAGGAAAAACATGCACAAC
>JAFMOB010000004.1:723598-781469 GCA_018985215.1 Larimichthys polyactis
TAAAGATCCACTGTGATAAACATGCATTCAAACTAACTTGTACTGCTGTCAGCGTGTGTTGAAGTCAAACCAACGAGCTGAATCTGCATTTAAATTAAACCTGTGCAAAGAAGAAATAGACCTGCAGATAAAAAACTGTATAAAAGCAAAGAGAGAACAAGATTTTATATATATATAAAAAAGAAATAGACCTGCAGATAACACAATAATAGAAAAGCAGAGTAAAGTGAGAATGTTAAAATAAATAAACGTGGTTTATACAGCAGGTTGTGTTACGTACACGAGGTATTAATATATGCAGATTGGCTGTGAGTGACTCATTTACATATTAAAATAACAAAAACGTAAACGGTGAGAACAGTTTCTAACTTCCAGGTAAAGCTCCTGACTCTGAATCGAGGGCGCGTGACTTCAAATTAATCAGCCGGGGGGACGTGACCAGAACATGTGACATCCGGGACCGATAGAGGAATATACATAATTTCTCCTCGTCGAGCCTGAAGTGTTGTTTCTTCCTCCGTGCCTCAGCTCCATTGTTAAAAACACATCAGTGCACCACGTGACGCGTTTTACTTCCTCCGATTAATAAACGAGTCATTGTTAAAAGGTCCAGCGTCGTAAACTAAACGTTACATACTTTATGAAATCTGTCCATCGGCTCACAGCGGGAGCTTCTCTACCATGAGATTCTTTAGGAAATGTTTGTCCCTGTTATGTTTCCCAAGGAGAACAATAAAGTAACAACAATAAAACGCCTCTGGGTGTCCAGAACCAAGACCAACAAATAAGAGTATGGTCTGCCGTTAAGGGTCCACGTTGTCTCCAACATTGGTTCTGATGTTTGTTTTGATTTAGACTTTTCTTAGATGATTAGAGATGATTTCAACATCCAGCTCTCTTTCCCAGTTAGACACAGTTTGATCTGGCTCTGTCCGTCCGTCTCTGGTCATGTACGAGCAGTAGATCTAGATGAAGGACAGTATCTTCAGAGGCGTTGACCGTCTTTGTGTCCTCGTTATCCAGCAGCAGAGATGACTCACGTCACCAGCCACGGGAAGCTGCTCCTGCAGCGCCTACACCAGCAGCGTGAGATGGACTTCTTGTGCGACATTACCATCATGGTGAGAGACGTGGAGTTCAGAGCCCACCGCAACATCCTGGCCGCGTTCAGCAAATACTTCTCCGCCCGGGCGGAAAAGGGTCAAGACGTCACGAACTTGGACCCCGATAAGGTCAGCCGCTACGCTCTGGAGAAGCTTCTGGAGTTCATCTACACGGGACACATGAATCTGAGCAGGTAAAACTCAGTCATGTCGGTTAAATCTGAATTGAACTGGATTCTTTTCATGAGTGTAATGTTTGTTTTCTGGTTTCAGCACCAGACAGGTGGCCGTGCGGCGAGCGGCTGTGTTTCTGGGAATGCCTGAAGCCACAAAGTATCTGGAGGAAATCCACCACTGGTCCGAGCTGAGCGAAACGTCCCAGTCGGAGGCGGATAAAGAAGCCGGACTCTCTCCTCACAGCCCGACATCTCCCAGTAGCCCCAGCTCACCAGTTCCCCTGTCTATCGTGTCCGTCGCAGGGGACTGGCAAGACGAGGGGAAGGACGGCAGAGAGCCGGGCGGCGACGAGGCCAAAGATTTAGATATGGAAGAGGCAGACAGAAGCGATGAAGAGTACACGCCCACCACGCCGAAGAGCGTTGGAAGAGGACAGGGGAGGAAGAGAGGCAGGCCGAAGAGCCTCGGCAGCGAGCAGGCGGAGCCGAGCAGCTCGGCCGACGCCACTCCTAAAACCCAGAGCTACAAGGGGAGGGGGAGAGGGAGAGGCAGAGGGAGAGGCAGGGGGAGAGGGAGAGGCGGTCCGAAAAGTGAAGACCTGTCTCTGGAAGATTCGGACACTAGTGTAAAGGACTTCGGAGACACCTCCGCAGACTGGAGCCCCTCGCAGGACGACGACATCCCGGTCAAGATGCCCCGACTGAGCGCCGGAGACGGGAGGAGAGGACGAGGCCGTGGGAGGGGGAGAGGAAGAGGGAGAGGCAGGGGGAGAGGCAGGTGGAAGATCAAGGAGGAACCAGAGGAGAGCGTCTGGGGGGCGACGTACGACGACGGCAGGGTGTTGGAGGAGGAAGACGAGGACGATGAGGACGACGAGGTGGAGGAGGGCGAGGTCGGGGAACACGAGCTCGCCGAGCTCGGCGAGATGTCGCTGTCGTGCACCGAGTGCAACAAACAGTTTAAAGACGCGAGCAGCCTGCACAGACACGAGAAGATCCACAAAGGCCTGAAGCCGTTCGTCTGCATCTTCTGCTCTAAAAACTTCAGACAGGCCACGCAGCTGAAAACTCACCTGCGCATACACACAGGTGAGTCACGGGTAACGAATCAGAGGAGAGGAGGCGTCTTGAAATAGAAACAGCGACGATAGCTGTCGTGCGTTCTCTGTCTGCAGGCGAGAAGCCGTTCAGTTGCTCCGACTGCGACAAGTGTTTCGCTCAGAAGTGTCAGCTGGTCGCTCACCGCCGGATGCACCACGGAGAGGAGAAGCCGTACACCTGCGAGCGCTGCGGCTTCAAGTTCGCCACCTCGTCCAACTATAAAATCCACATCAGGTGAGTGCCGCGCTTTGATTTGTCTTAAAGAACACGAGAGGAGTGATTGTGCGTAGCCATGACTGTGTGTGTGTGTGTGGTGTGTTCTCTACAGACTGCACAGCGGGGAGAAGCCGTACGTCTGCGACATCTGCGGTCAGGCGTTCGCTCAGTCGAGCACGTTGACCTATCACAAGCGACGACACACCGGAGAGAAACCTTACCAGTGCGACCTGTGCGGCATGTCGTTCTCCGTCTCTTCTTCTCTCATCGCTCATGCACGAAAACACACAGGTGAGAAAGTCTGTCACGCTCTCGGGGAGAAAGAGCCGAGCTCCTTCCGTGTCCGGCGGGACGTCGCCTCTCTGTAGAGTCGTATTCATGCGTGGGTGTGTTTGTGTTTCAGGCGAGACGCCGTACAAATGCTCTCAGCTGGAGTGCGGACAAAGTTTCGTGACGTCTTCCGAACTGAAGAAACACATAAGACGATTTCACCCAGGTGAGATTTCCTGATGCCACGTCAGACTTTTTAAAGTTTGAAACAAAACACAGACGTCCGCAAGAGAACGTCGAGCAGCTGTGACCACGCCCACACAAACTTTAAACAATCCGTGTGTGAAGCGCTGAAGTTTGCAGCTTGTAGCTGACTGATCTGTCTGCAGATACAAACACAGGGATGAATATTTCATTTCATTTCTCCAAGACAAAGAGAAGTTTAAAGTTATCGAATGTTAAAAACAAGCAGCCGTACAACAAGATTCCTGAAATAAGTCTCAAACATGTCCAGTCTCAAAGTGTTTCACTGCTCGAAACAAGATCGAACTTCCATGCAAACGTTCAAGTTTTAATTTAAATTCAGATTTATCTCGGGTTAATTTTAACGTGTGTTTAATGTATGTTTGCATGCCGCTACTGGATGCTCGAATCAATGAAGTGTCTGTCTCTGTTTTCCTAAAACCGTCAGTGCAGGAGAAAGATGCCAGATGAGCAGAGAAACAGAAAATGTGCTGTGGTATCTGTTTTTTTTTGTGTTGCATGCTCACAAACTTTCAGCTAAAATGTGTTTCCGAAAACATTCGACGCGAGACATTAGCGATGCAGTAACAGAATCTTGAGTCATGTTTAATCAGCGCTGCCGAGTTTGAAGATCATCTGGCAAACGAGCGAGGAGCTCTGGGTGCAGGCATCTTGCTGCCCACATTGTGACGACATGAAGCTTATAAAGTTTCCTCGTTAAAGCTCGTTAAATTCTTCTCATCTTATCTGATGTGACCTTTAACTGTTTGGACGTTGACCAGAAGTGAGCTGAATACGACGGCCTCTTAACAACCCTTTCGAGTTTGTTCACGTGTCCATCACAGAGTCAAACGAGCTCTGACTTAATGAAGAGAATCTAAAATTCATAGAAATACGGCATTAAGATTTACTGTCCACCCACAGGCAGCAACATAGAGAGACTTGGCGATGAACTTTTCCCAATGTGTGACCTCATGAACTTTTCATCATACTGTGTGTGTGTGTGTGTGTGTGTGTGTGTGTGTGTGTGTGTGTGTGTGTGTGTGTGTGTGTGTGTGTGTGTGTGTGTGTGTGTGTGTGTGTGTGTGTAATAGAGGGGAACACCGGCGTGCAGTGTCTGCTGTGTGGAAACCGGTTCGCCAGCGTGAAGAACATGATCAAACACCAGGAGAAGGCTCACGCCGACGAAGTGCGGCAACACAAGGAGAGAGCCAGAGCAGGTGAGCTGTGTGTGGAGATGGGACACTTTTTCTGAATGAGTTGTGACGTCGGGAACGTTTAAGTCACGTGACCCGATTAGCTGAGAGTCTCTCCGTGACGCTCTCTGAATCACGTCGAAGTGAACCAGCGCCTCATGTTCACTGACTAAAACTTTTATTTTGCTGACTTACTTAAAATCGGATTTAGGTTTGTGATACATCTGGACGGAAACACGGCAACAATGTCAGTTTCATTCCTGTTTGATAAATTCCTCTTTTGTGTGTGTGTGTGTGTGTGTGTGTGTGTGTGTGTGTGTGTGTGAGCAGTAGTCCTTCTGGCTTCCAGTCATCCCGTGGCATTTGTCCAGAGCAAACTTTCCCAGGAAAACAAAGGTATGGATTCGATCCCCGAAGGCGAGCCACCCAACCCCGAACCAGCCACCCCCAACCCCAAAGCCACGGCGCCGTCCACAGCCGACGCTGACGCCGACGCCGCCACCACTGACGGCATCATCCAAGAGCCACCAATCAGCACCGCCGACCAAGTGACCTTCGAAGCCGAGGCCGACCCCGACCAGGAGCAGACCATCAACTCGGACACCCTTCACGCTCTGGTGGAGCAGCTGCGACCGCCGCCCTCCCCAGCCCAGAACCCGGAGATCATCTCCGAGTACAAGGACCACATCGACAGCGTTTCAGAGGCTTCCCCGGCCCAGAGCCTGGAGCAGATCGTCATCATCAGGACGGTGGACAACGCCGAACACAACCCTCCTCAGCAGTGAGGCCTCGAGCCAAGCGGCGTCACTCTGCCAGAACGCTTTTAAAATCCAGGAGGTGGAGAAAGAAAAAGCGTGATCGCTCCCTAAACCTCACCGTTGTATAGATCTAAACCAGACGAGGCGAACGTCCTCGAGTTTAGTCTAGAAGAGTCTTTGCTGAAATGTGGAAACGTTCCACGAAGTCTCTTCATGTAGAGTCGTGTGTCTTTGTGTAACATCATCGACGTCGGATAGAAACTCACTCTGCTCTCTGTTTTTTACCAAAACTCGAGACTAACAACATTTCCTCAGACGTTTTTCTGTCGCAGCTCTGTTTGGATGAATAACCAACACAAAGTTTATCGGACATGAATGTCGATCATACAAATATATAACGGGACAGCCAGTACAACTCGCATTGTTTTAATAGGTAGTTTAGTTAGGAGCCTCGTTATCAGCACATTTTATTTATCATTGAGTGTTTGACACGTGATGATGGCTTTATTAACGTAAACATAGCCCTGTTAATGCAAACTGAGGATTTTGTTTCAGTGTAATATAGTTTGTTTGTTTTTTAAAGCAGCTGTTTTAGCTCTTAGCAGGAGTGTTGGTGCTTCAGGTTCCAGACTGCATCATACCGTGTTTCTCTAAACTTGAACAAGAAGCTGATTTTTGTTTCGTTTGTTTGTTTGTTTGTTTGTTTATGCTTTCTTTTTTTATTATTATTTTGGATAAAACGTCTGCATTACTTGTACAGAAATGTGAATTACACCTACAAGTTCACGCCTGTATAAAAACTGTACAACAGAAAAATAAAATTAAAGACAAAGGGAAAATTAGATCGTTTGTCTCCGTGACTGCTGCAAATAAAGAGAAATAAAGGATCATTAGTTCTGTAGATGATGGTTTGAATTTAATCTAGCATGTTTACTCAGACGGTGAGTAAAAGATGTTCAAGGTGTTTCTACAGTCGAATAATTCATAATTAACGGCAATTTGATTTGTTTAGTTTCAGCCTGGCAGCAGGTTTTCTTTACAGTTATTGTCAAAATATATTAGTATATAAATGATAACGTTACATCACAGGAACATATTGTACTTTCAAATAACATTAAAACCTTCATACACACAAAAAAAATTGGCCAATGACATAGAAAATTTTATCCATTTATATTACATAGGTTTAATAAAAATAACGAACAAACAATGTGAAACAAATTATGTACTAAATTATTATTTATTAGTATGATTACATGAATCTTATTACTTAAGTTACTTAACTTAAGTTTGTTAGTTAATTTATATTAAAACTATGTAATTCAAAAATTTTCTGTGTAATTGAAGTAGCCAAAACATTTTTTTGAGTGTAGGCATTAAAAAAAAATACAAAATATTAGGTTAATAACTGTAAATTCGGTGTTTTGAAACTGATGAATGTGGTTTTAAAATGTAAACATGTATGTTAATATTGACAATATAGTCAATAGAAGCGCTCTTGTGTTGTAAATTTACTATCTCCAGTTTTTTTTTTTAATTTCACGTGGTTTTGCTTTTTTTTTTTTAAACTTCTTTTGCCCTTCGTGGGACGCCGTACCTCCACCTCATTTGTTTCCACTGGCAACGCCAAACCGCCCCGCAGACGTTGCTATGGCCACCGCAAACATTTCTGCGTGTCACGCAGCTGTCTGCGCAGAATATGCGATAAAAATAAACCCGCGTGTTTCAGACGTGCTGGAGAAGACGACGGACACGGAGTGAGTTCATCAACATTGACCTAATTAACTGATTAATTATGTTAATGAGCTGGGCGTTAACTGTTAAGGCGAAGCTAATTAACTAGCTACCGGATGCTAATGTTGCCTTCAGGTGCTGCTGATTAATGTCGTAAATTTAAGCAGCGGTAAAAGTCAAAGTTCAGTATTTTATTTGGCACTTTACCAACACATGCTGCTGAAGTAGTAAAAGTAACTAGTAGAAATACGTAAAAATAAGTATTCAAGTAGCAATCACTGTACTCTAAACCACTGGTTCCCAAAGTGGGGGTCGGGACCCCCCCGGGGGACGCAAGATGATTTTCAGAAATAAAATAAAATTTAAAAACTTTTAGAAACATCATATTTTAGCTATAATTGTAAAAAAAACGAGAGCGTTGATTGTTATAAGCAGTGCACCTGAACGCAGCATGACTTGTGCAGTTGTTGTGCACCTGAACGCAGCATGAGTTGTGCAGTTGTTGTGCACCTGAACGCAGCATGAGTTTTGCAGTTGTTGTGCACCTGAACGCAGCATGAGGTGTTCAGTTGTTGTGCACCTGAACGCAGCATGAGGTGTTCAGGTGTTGTGCACCTGAACGCAGCATGAGGTGTTCAGTTGTTGTGCACCTGAACGCAGCATGAGGTGTTCAGTTGTCGTGCACCTGAACGCAGCATGAGGTGTTTAGTTGTTGTGCACCTGAACGCAGCATAAGTTGTGCAGTTGTTGTGCACCTGAACGCAGCATAAGTTGTGCAGTTGTTGTGCACCTGAACGCAGCATGAGTTGTGCAGTCGTTGTGCACCTGAACGCAGCATGAGTTGTGCAGTCGTTGTGCACCTGAACGCAGCATGAGTTGTGCAGTTGTTGTGCACCTGAACGCAGCATAAGTTGTGCAGTTGTTGTGCACCTGAACGCAGCATGAGTTGTGCAGTTGTTGTGCACCTGAACGCAGCATGAGTTGTGCAGTTGTTGTGCACCTGAACGCAGCATGAGGTGTTCAGTTGTTGTGCACCTGAACGCAGCATGAGTTGTGCAGTTGTTGTGCACCTGAACGCAGCATGAGTTGTGCAGTTGTTGTGCACCTGAATGCAGCATGAGTTGTGCAGTTGTTGTGCACCTGAACGCAGCATGAGTTGTGCAGTTGTTGTGCACCTGAACGCAGCATGAGTTGTGCAGTTGTTGTGCACCTGAATGCAGCATGAGTTGTGCAGTTGTTGTGCACCTGAATGCAGCATGAGTTGTGCAGTTGTTGTGCACCTGAACGCAGCATGAGGTGTTCAGTTGTTGTGCACCTGAACGCAGCATGAGTTGTGCAGTTGTTGTGCACCTGAACGCAGCATGAGGTGTTCAGTTGTTGTGCACCTGAATGCAGCATGAGGTGTTCAGTTGTTGTGCACCTGAACGCAGCATGAGGTGTTCAGTTGTTGTGCACCTGAACGCAGCATGAGGTGTTCAGTTGTTGTGCACCTGAACGCAGCATGAGGTGTTCAGTTGTTGTGCACCTGAACGCAGCATGAGTTGTGCAGTTGTTGTGCACCTGAACGCAGCATGAGTTGTGCAGTTGTTGTGCACCTGAACGCAGCATGAGTTGTGCAGTTGTTGTGCACCTGAACGCAGCATGAGTTGTGCAGTTGTTGTGCACCTGAACGCAGCATGAGTTTTGCAGTTGTTGTGCACCTGAACGCCGCATGAGTTGTGCAGTTGTTGTGCACCTGAACGCAGCATGAGGTGTTCAGTTGTTGTGCACCTGAACGCAGCATGAGTTGTGCAGTTGTTGTGCACCTGAACGCAGCATGAGTTGTGCAGTTGTTGTGCACCTGAATGCAGCATGAGGTGTTCAGTTGTTGTGCACCTGAACGCAGCATGAGGTGTTCAGTTGTTGTGCACCTGAATGCAGCATGAGTTGTGCAGTTGTTGTGCACCTGAACGCAGCATGAGTTTTGCAGTTGTTGTGCACCTGAACGCAGCATGAGGTGTTCAGTTGTCGTGTGTTGGGCAGGTGTGTCACCTTGGAGCTGAGAGGAAACCACAGACTGAGGTGCGTTCAGCGGCTGGACGACCGAGACGTTCTCGCTCTGTCTAAATGTTTGAGGAGCAGCACGTGTGTGACAGGTGAGCAGTCAGGTGTATATGAACAACTCCACTCAGATGTTTATGAATATTTATTTATTTATCTATCAACAGGTCTCGATGTCAGCTACAATAACATAACAGATGAAGGGGTTGGACACCTGGCTGACCTCTTACAGGTAAGCAGCGACGTGGTGACGTGATGAGTTATTATAATAATATATATTATTATTATGATAACATAGAATATTCTGTTTACTCCGAGCAGGAGGACAGCTCCGCTCTGACCTCTCTGGACCTGATGTTCAACGACATCCTGACAGACGGAGCTGAAGTTCTGGCCCAGAGCCTGCGGGTTCATATCACACACACACACACACACACACACACACACACACACACAAAATAGTGCATTTCTCTGGGACTATTTCAAGCGGCGGATTAATCCACATTTTGTGCTCCAGTGTTTCCACATGGAGCCCGATTTAAACCCAAGTGGGCCCCGGACCGGTCTAACTATAAATAACACACCTCCTCCATAGGATCCGTAATCCGCTCTGCCACAGAGTTTCTCGTCACACTCATGTCAGCTAAAGCAAAAGTCGGTGCTTCATTAGTATGTCTAGCTGTTCTGGTGTCTGTCTGTTAGTGATGCTGAGTATCATTCACCGTGAACACAAAGATCTCAATACAAAATTAGATTTTTGACAGAAATTCCCACAAATGAACAAATCATCAAGAACTCCTCCCGTTTCATAAATCACGTCAATCCAGACATCAGCTGTACGAGTTTCTCACCTGACAAGTCACCAATAACAGTCGACCTGATGTACTTTTAATAACTTTATTTATAGAGCACCTTTAAAAAAAGAGTCTTACAAAGTGTTTTACAGAGCAGCAGACTGAACAGAAGGACACACAGGAAGAGTAAAACTGACTCAAAGATGATAAAACAACCAGATCAGAAGGCGGGTCTGTAAAAACGAGTTTTAAGATTCTGCGAGCCTCGTCTCCTCGGGCAGCTCGTTCCCGCCTGAGGATCTGAGGCTGCGAGCTTTTTGTAAACCGTCATGAAGCTGCTGGAGGAATCAGTAACAGACGACACTGTCTGCAGCAGGTGGAGGATTCGGTGTGGACCCTTTGGTGGGCCGGTTCTGGTTCTCTAGTGAGATGATACACACCAAATGTTTTGGTCTTGTCATGAGCTGTATTGATCTCTTCATCATCTCTCTCTCTCTCTGCAGTGTAACAGCACCTTGCTCTCTCTCAGACTGTCGGGTAATAAGATCGGGAACAGAGGAGCCATGCACCTGGCCAGCATGCTGCAGGTGAACGACGCCCTGAAGGAGCTGGAGCTGGACGCCTGCGACCTGGTGAACACACACAAACACACACTGTGTCAGGCTGGCATAATTTTTAAGTCCAATCACTGATTGTACTTGAAAAGTGAATCTTTATTTTGTATTAATATCTTTGAACAATAAAGAGAAGTGGTTTGTTTTAGACTCAGGATGCTGCCTCTGTCCCTGCAGGCCACTCAGAGTGTGATAGCGTTCGCCATCGCCTTGAAAAGCAACCGGACTCTTCGCTCTGTGGATATCAGCCGCCCTCTGCTCTTCAGCCACCAGGTACGAACACACACAGCGTCACAGACGTGATGCACGACTCCACCCTGAAGCTCTCTCCGTCTCGTCGGTCTCTCAGGAGGAGTGGGCGGTGCACTTCTCCGAGATGCTGCTGCTGAACAGCAGCCTGGTGGAGCTCCACCTGGGGAAGACGGGGATGACCGACACCGGGATGGAGAGGCTGACCGAAGGCCTGCGGCTCAACCGCAGCCTGCGCTACCTGGACCTGCGCTGGTAGGAACGGAGAACATCAGAACGTCGAGCTGCTCTGCTTTCTCCTCATTATCACGCCTTTGTTGTCTGCAGTAACCGCGTGACTCGTGACGGCGTGCGTCACCTGGCCGAGACGCTGAAGCAGAACCCGACGCTGGAGGTCATAGATCTGTCGTCCAATCGGATTGAAGACGAAGGCGCCGTGTACCTGAGCGAGGCCGTCGCCTGGCCGGGCTGCGTCCTGAGAGAGTGAGTCCTCCACATTCAAACGTCTGAACCTTTCACCATTGATCCCCATATAACGAAGCACCGTCTGTGTCCGTCTGTCTGTCAGGCTGTCTGTCAGAAGTAACAACATCAGGACAGACGGTCTGCTGTCTTTGGCTCAGGCCATGACAGCGAACACGACTCTGAACCACATCTACATCTGGGGGAACCACCTGGATGAGCCGGTCTGCCAGGTAACACACACACACACACACACACACACACACACACACACACACACACACACACACACACACACACACACACACACACACACACACACACACACACACACACACACACTCACTCATCACATCCCGTCAGTCCGTCATAATTACTTGAACTGCTTCCCGCTCTCAGGCCTTCAGAGATCTCATCGGCAGCGGTCGCCTTCCCCCGGAGCAGACAGACGTGAGCGCGTACGAGGTGGACGGTCGCGTGTTTCTCGCCGAGGTCTTCCACACTTTGAGGCGATGCTATCACAGCGACACCTCCGACACCGCGACAGACCACGCCGACAATCCCGTCTCCGGCTCTCCGCCGCACGACGAGGAGAGTCCACAGCCTGTTCCTCTGCAGCCTCACACAGACTGACACACACAAACGTGAAAAAGAACAAAATAAACGATGCAAACAAGGAAAAGTGAAATAAGACGTCTGAACAATAAACTGACTGTGAGATTGTTTTAATCAGATGTACATCCTGTCTTATTTACAGTGTTTAGTAATAACGTAAGAAGTTCATCACATATTTCATAAAACTTCATATTATTGTCTGATGTGTTGTAATCATCGTCCAAATCAAGAACAGAAACTTTTACTCTCGATCTTGAAATTATACATCGGACATAAAAAATCATCTTTGGATCTGCAGCTTTTCATCCTATCACACACGCACGCACACACACACACACACACACACACACACACACACACACACACACACACACACATCTTTGTCCTCTGGCGGTCGTGGCAGATTCTGCTGGAGGTTTCATGGACGGTGGTTTTCCACGTTTCATGGTGAGAAGTGTTGGGTCTCTGTAGATAATACAGACGACGGTCTAGACCTGCTCTGCCACCCTGCTGAAGACTTTCTGAGGTGGAAGATTTTTACAGTTAGTTCATCGTGCCCTGTGGCTGCTGATCACAATATTAGAAAGGTGTGAGTGCTGGTAATCATGTGTCTACTCCTCAGGACGACTCTCCTCTGGGCTCTCCTGATTGGTCGCCGTAAACAGCAGCCCTGCATCTCTCTGAGGTGGATCCCACTCCAGCAGGACGCTCCTCTTCTTCAGGCAGTGACTCAGCTTCTTCTGTCCTGAGAGCCGACCGTCCACCGCTGCACGGCCAGGCGAGTCAGCGCGGGCAGCCGAGGCAGAGCGGAGAGCAGCGGCAGCAGCCAGGCCGAGCAGGGAGCAGAGGTGGACGGCCTCAGGCTGAGGTCGACGTCCTGCAGCGAGCTCAGGCCTCCTGCTGAGAACAGGCTGGACCAGCCTTCATCACCGACCGAGCCGTTGTAGGACAGATCCAACACACTGCAGAGAGGACAGACAGCCACGCCTGCACACGGCGGCTGCACGGGACAAAGATGATCATAAATAATACAATTAATGGTAATTAATAATAAACCTGTGTGTGTGTGTTACCTAGGTGACGCAGGTCATCAGTGGTGAGCTCACAGCTGCTGAGGCGGAGCTCCAGGATGACTGACGGCTGCAGAGCGTCCAGGAGGAGCGCCAGACGACCACCAACCACTTTACACCAGGAAACATCCAAACTGTGGAGGTACGGCACGGCCAGAGCTGTCCACACACACACACACACACACACACACACACACACACACACACACACACACACACACACACACACACACACACACACACACACACACACACACACACACACATGGGCCTTATTGACCTGGTCTGGAGGAGTTCAGGGTCCAACAAAGGCCCTCGGAGATGTGGACAATAAATACTTCTACCCCTGCAGTACTCAGTAGTATCAGATAGTAGTAGTACTAGCAGTATCAGTATCAGTAGCAGTGTGTGTGTGTGTGTGTGTGTGTGTGTGTGTGTGTGTGTGTGTGTGTGTGTGTGTGTGTGTGTGTGTGTGTGTACCCAGGGCAGTGAAGGACTCCTCGTTCAGGCTGCAGCTGTTGAGCGGCAGACGCCTCATCTGCGTCAGAGGGAGGGCGGAGACCATCGAGTGGACCACGCCCCCTGTCTCCTTATTGGACGACACGTTCAGGTCCGTCAGCGCCGTCAGAGAGGGAAGCACCTGGACTGGAGGTAAAGAGTCACATGACTCATGATCGGTTCAGTTCAGTCTGAGGATTCAGTGTTCACACACACACACAGACTCACTCAGGGCTTCCAGGTCGGGGCGTGTCAGACAGCAGAGGTGAAGGTCGAGGCTCTCCAGGTGTGTGAGGTGAACCAGGTGGACGGTGAGGCGGTTCAGTCCTCCGGACAGACTTTTGTTACAGGACAGGTCCAGCTCTCGCACTGAGGGGAGGCAGCAGAGAGAACCACCTGCAGGACAGCAGACGGACAATCAGACATGTAAACATTGAACAGTTTGATGTGTTGCCGTGTTGGCGTGAGCTCAGACCAGCTGCTCACCTGGTTTCATTTTCCTCTCTCGCCTTTTTTATTTTAAAACGTGCAAAGTATTGAGTTTGTCAAACTCTTTGCAGACGATGTGGTTCTATTCGTATGAAACAGCAGAGACAGAAAACAGTAGATCTCCTACCGAGAGCATCGAGGCCGTCCGGCGTCAGACCGCAGGCGTGTAATCGAAGCGTGGTGACGGAGGCGGCGTGAGAGAGAGAGGAGGCCAGCGCCGTGAAGCCGCCAACGTCAACTTCCTGTGTGAGCTGAGGATTACAGGAAACGTCCAACACACAGAGTGTGGGGAGAGCAGACACGACTCCTCCTGAGAGGGACACAGGTTTCTAAATATTATGTTCTGTGGACAGTGACGTCGCCTTATCCACTAATTATTCAGTACTTATGGAAGAGTGAGTAAGTCGGTACCCAGTAGAGTAGCATCGGCCGCAGTGAGCTGGCAGGCCACAAGGTGGAGCTCCCTCAGTGGTGGATGAAAGTTACCCAGCAGGCTTTGCAAAGCACCGCCGCCACCGACGCCACTGTTCCAGGATAAATCAAGGACCTCCAAGAGAGGCACGCAGCTGAGAGCTTCACCTACACAAACACACACAGACTCACACTGTGAACAATATTTGTAATATTATATTTGTAGCCTTTAAATGTCACCAAGCAATTAATCGATGAATCGTTGGTTTATAACTTGTCAGAAAATATTTTTTTGATGTTGATTTATCCGGACTAAGGTCTAAAAACCTGAAGAGTTTTGTTTGTTCTGATGTAGAGCAAGACAACGCAGCAAATCCTCAAGTTTCCGAAGTCAGAACCATCAAATGTTTGATACAAAATGACCTAAAAGAATAAATCGATTCATCTTCATCCAAAGATATAAGCGGTTGTAACTGGATAATATTCTGCGTTATCGAAATGGTTACTGGTCGTCGTCACCCACCCAGTGCGGCGATGTCATCGGCGCTCAGCCTACAGCTGCAGAGCCTCAGCGCTCGGATCCCGCCCACGTGCTGGAGGTGAGAGGTCAGCGCTTTCAGACATCCGCCAATCAGCTCGTTCCAGGAGACGTCCACCTCCTCCAGCTGAGGGAGAAACTGGAGCAACGTCGCTGAGGGAACGAGAAGAAGAAGGAAGACGACAACTGTTATGGAGTTTTCTCTCCTGAGGTCACACGAGGTCCCGTGTGGCCTCGAGGTCCTCAGCAGTATTAGTTGTTTGGCTTTGGTTGGGAACAGTAGGTGCCAGTCTATCTCAACACTGTGGTGTCCAGGGTCACAGAGACCTGTTGCTGCCTTCATAGACATAATAGATAGCTTGTTGTTGACGGTCCAATCTGCGTAAACAGACATCTGTGTCTCCAGACTAGAACATGCTGACAATAACACCTCCATGGGTAAAGACATTCTCTGTGACTCATTCTGGGCGTGTAGTATTTGTGGTGTTATCTTGGGGTTTAAAGTCGATCCACCAGGATGAGTTGGGCAGAATGTGAGACCAACTCAGGCACTTCTGATGAACTTTGAGAGTGTCTCTAATTCTCCTTGGCCAAGCGTCAATAAATAATACAGCATAAGACATCAGAGGCTCCTGAAAACTTTCTGAACTCCTGATCACTGACCTTTGACTTCAGCGACTTCTCCACAACAATAACGATGCCGTCAACAGACATAAATGTTGGAGGCTGCTTTTAGAGCAGCGGTTAGACATCTGGTGGTTTGATACATTCCTGCTGATGTTCTCAGACTTTCTGCTTGTAACCCCCTAAAAAACAAAGCAACGTCAACTCACGTCCTCGTCACCTGTAAAGGCCTCGTACGTGATCTGAAACACCATTTTCTCACAGTGGGATTCAGCTGTGTGAACCACAGGCTGTATAAAAACATGGATGTAAGTATCAGTGACGTCACCCTGAAGAGATGTCGTGCAGCTCAGAGCGTGGTGGCGAAAATGGACAAAGAGGTGGAGCATGGATGGAGCTGAGGCAGACAGTCACAGTCACACCCACTTTACTGAGTGAGGAGCAGAAATAAGTTTATTCTACTTTCCCCTCCCGTTAATCGCCTTGTGACCTCTTGTCGGAGCCCTGACCCCAAGGTTGGGAACCACGATGTAACTACTCGAGTCTTATTTGGTCTGATATCAGGTTGGAAATAAAATTTCGATCTTAACGAGACACTAAACTGCTTCAAACAGTGCGGCATGTTCACTCAGGCGACCTCAGACGTTATTTAAAGTATTTACTGCATCACATGCAGGTTGCACGCCGGTTATCGGATCATAACAGAAACACAGACACAAACACCGTGCGGTCCGGATCACAGTAACTGCATCCACCTAGCTCCAGCAGGTCTGTAGCAGTGAGGTCGCAGTGAGCCAGGCTGAGGCGGCTGCTGTCGGCTTTCTTGCCGAGCCTCTGCAGGAAGAGAGACACTCGACCCCAGCCGACGTCCCGCTCGCTCTCCGCCGCCTCAGCGGCACCTGAAACACAAACAGGAGTTTGACCTTTGACCCCCAGCAGCTTCAACATCCTCATCACATGAGGATCATCTGAAGTTTCAGAGCTCTGCGTTAAATCACAACAACCTGAGCCGGGTCCTCTCTCCTCCGCCTCTCCGTCCTCGGGGATCCCCGTCCGGTCTGATGTCCAGGACAGGAGGCGTCCCAGCGGCTTCCTGTCGGACGCCGTGCGCTTCCTGCGGATTTGGTTCATGATGACGTCGAGAGGGGAACGCCGCTGGTTGCCGCTGTCCCGCCCACGCTGTCCATCTGACCAATGAGAGACAGGAGAAGATAAAACCATTAAAATAAATGATAATCTGAAGGAACATTCAGGGATTTTTTTACAGCGATGGGTTATTAATGTTTCTCCGTGTTGTCTCCTTTAATAGCAGAGACCATCAGCTTCCTGTTGAAACACTTAAATGTACAATTAGGATGATTTCACTGGTTTATTCATCCCTGCAGGAGAAATCTGATGTTTCAAATCAGATAAAAAAAACATGAGAGGACTATATCAAAGAGCAGAGTTCATTAAAAGTGAAGGGAGGAGAGTCAAAGAGGGATTTATTGAGTCTGCCGTCTAATAACAGTTACTGATATTGAAATAGTTACATAAGTCTGAAGGTCATTGACATAAATTAAAGACAGATTGGTCAGAACAGAGTTCATTTTGTTGATTAGGTACAGAAATATGTGTTGTGTATTAAATTAGAGTTGCATCACATGTCTGTTCTTTATGGGATTCTACCGTAAATCTCATTAAAATGTTTAAACGATGACATTTTAATAACAACCCGACGTCTTTTGATTTAAGGGAAATCTTAAAAGTTTAGATTTTCAGTGAAGAAAGGAAGTATTCAGGTACCTCACTTAAGTAAAAGTAATCTGTTACTGAGTACAACAAGAGTATTTTACTGTTTCAGCTGCTAAAAAATCTAAAGCTGTCAAATTAAAACTACAATATCTCCCTGTGGAGTAAGTAAAAGTACCTCAGACCTGTACTTTGGTGCAGTACTTTGGTAGGAATCACTCTGTGGTTACTCTGCTCACCTGGAGAGTCCATGTGAAGAGTCTGAAGCTCCAAAACAAAAATCAGCTGATTGCTCTGTGTGTCTGTGGCGGTGCGTTCACGTGAAGAAAACAACAAATCAGATCAGCTGCTCCGGATCATCGGATCATCGGATCCTCGGATCCTCCCTGCAGCTCCAAAAACTCGTCTTTCTGTTTCTCTCAAACTCGGAGTTTACCACCTGCGTGACGTCACGTCCCGTGCTCGTCAGGTGCCGGATCATCCCGGAAACGCGACGACACCTTCAGTAAACATGATTCCAGTAAGTGTAAAAGTACTCTGTTACTTTTCCCTCTTAATTAAGAGTACACAAGTATAATCATCCAAATATAAATATATATATAAATATTTATATATAAATATTAATAAAAAAGTATATTTTGACCTTTGACTTTTTGAAGTATTTTATATATATTATATTATTTATTGTTATTTTATTTTGTACTACTATCCTGCATCTGCAAAATAAAGTTATCAAATAAATGTAAGAGTATGAACCTCTGAATTGTATTGAAGTAGAAGTACACTATCTAAGTACTTTTAGTACTCAAAGTACTTTTAAAACTGCTTTAAAGTAGTTGAGTACATGTGCATGGTAACTTTCCACCACTGCACTTTTATTTTGAAGGACATCTAGCGTGGATCCTTGTAGGATTTAAATGTATTTTTATAATAAAAGTGAAATAATTTAAGAGCTTGTCGCCTCACAGCAGGAAGGTTCCTGGTCTGAACCTCGGGTGGAGGAGCTGTGGTGGTGGTGGGACTCCAGCCTCCACCCAAAAACCTGCACTGCACAGGTTAATTGACCTTTTTCACAGCAGGTAAACTCAGGTGATGATGCTGATTAAGGTTCGGTTCCATTCAGCTCAGACAGAGTCAGGGTGCTGCTGCACTAAATGGAATGGAACCTTAATGCGTACTATTGGAAACACCTGAGTTCACCTGACTGTGTCAGTCAGTCTGTGACTCCAACTTGTCTGTAGGTGTGAATGGTTGAATGAATGGAGCAGCTGATGGTGCACACCTCAACACCTCCGTCCTCCTGGCAGCTTCCTGCAGGTGTGTGGTGAGGGACTCCACCCACCCGGTCCACGGACTGTTTGACCCCCTTCACTCAGGTAAGAGGCTGCAGAGACTGATCTTTGTCTCACATGCCGCACTCCTGTTGTTACTGTTAATTCTAGAAGTTTTTCAGCACTGATTAATTTTAGACTGTGTGCACGTCGTTTAGTTTCATGTGTAAACATGCAAATGACATTAAATAAACCTTGATGAAGCTGAAGCATGAAAACATCAAACTGGTTAACTGAGGTTCAAGATAGAAGAACAGCCCGAGCTGAGTGGAGAAATTTCATATTTTTGCTTTTAGAATTAAAGTTATTTACAAAAATGTGGATTATTTCTTTCGTGGATTTGTCAGATAAATCATTTTTAATCTTAAAACAAATGAAAGTTGATAATTTTGTTACTTTTTATCTACAATTAGCTTGAAGTGATAAATTCCTTTGGAGTGATTTGATCTCATGATGTTCGACGTGTCGAGGCGTGAACGGAACAAACAGACGTCGGAGGCGAGCACGTTTCTTCCAAATTTATTTTATTCGATCCGACTGAGCGAGCCTCCGCTCTCGCTCTGGAAGCGGCAGCTTCTGTGGAGGATTGTTATGACGGTGTAAAGCGGCGTCCTCCTCTCGTCCTCCGCTCTCCTTCAGCAGCAGCGCAGAGGGGGGAGGCGTCTTTAAACCATGAAATGTTCCGTTCGCCTCCGTCCTCCATGTGGAAACAAAATAAAAACAACAAAAAGCCAAGAAGAGTGTGATGGTTGTGATGTCCAGCTGACGGGAGCGTTGCTATAGTGACGTCCTCAGTCATCGTCCACTGTGGGTGTGATGGTCACGCCCCTCCTGATCTGTCCCCATCCAATCAGACTGAAGGAAGATGAAGAGAACGAGACAATTAGACGACGCTAAAAAGAATCGAGCCTTTATTCAGACGACGTCTCCGCGACACTTACCGCCAGTGTTTCTCCACGCGTCTGCTCAGGGCGATCTTCTCTCCGACCTCCGTGCACACCGGGTTGGTGAGGACGATCTTGGCCAGATCGGCCTTGACGGCGCTGACGCGGCCGCCTGTCGACAACGAGCCGATGTTGACCATCAGCACCTCGTTTTTAGACAGCTTCTGGACCTGCAGACACGCACGGAGAAAAGTTTACACCCTGTTTTATTCCAGAAGCGTTGGGACTACGTTTCCCATCATGCCTCTGTGTCTCACCTTGGCAGCCTTCTTGTCTCCCTCTGTGCGGACTCCCAGCAGCCTCCTGAGCAGAAAGTAGGAGATCTCCAGCTCGGTGAAGATCTCCGGCAGCGCTCCGACGGCGCCCAGCACCTGACCGACCATACGATCCGCTCGGCACAGTGTCGGGTCGATCTTAGTGCCCACACCTGTGCACACACACACACATTACTTTTATTTAAATGTTTCTGCTTGTGACTGTCTCGTGAACGGAGATGTACGGCGTGCGCGTGGACGTACCGATAAGGCCTCCGGGTGCGGCGTACTGCAGGTCGTTGTGCTCGGCGAACAGAGACACGATCTTGGAGAAGATGGGTTTGCACATCAGCTTTCCTTCCTGGTCTTTGGACACGATACCGGGTCGCACCTCGATCTCTTGACCCACCTGTAGGGTCGCACAGAGAGGAGGACGGGTTAGATGGACTCACAACTTAACGGGTGATTCTTCAGGCCGGAGTGACACGAACAGATCTCACCTTGAGCACTCCCTTCAGGATACTTCCTCCTGCCACGCCTCCCTTCAAGTCGTCGACTTCACAGCCGGGCTTGTTCACGTCGAAAGACCTGATGACTGAAACGTGGAAGGCGTTCATTCAAACCCTGACCGAGCATTTTATCGGACAAACAGAAGACAAAGGGGACGGAGAGTTTTCTTACCGATGAGTCTGGGCTCGGAGATGAAGTCTCGGATGGGCACTGGGATCTTCTTGACGATGTACTCGCAAACCACCTCGATGTTGTACTTGAGCTGTGCGGAGATAGGAATGATGGGAGCGCCCTCTGCCACCGTGCCTGCAGGAGGAACGTGACACACAGCGTCAGGTGACCGTCACCAAAGACTTAGACCTCGGTGTGGTTTGTACTCACCCTGCACGAAGGCGAGGATCTGCTCGTACTGCTCTTTAGCCTGGCTCTCCTTCACCAGGTCGATCTTGTTCTGCAGGATGAGGATGTGTTTCAGCTTCATGATCTCGATGGCTGCCAGATGCTCCGAGGTCTGTGGCTGAGGACACGACTCGTTACCCGCTGGCAGAGAAAAGAAACGACAAAAAAAACACATGATGATTTCTGAAGAGCGAAGTTAAAGACACACCGATGAAGTTTATCTTACCGATAAGCAGGAGGGCTGCGTCCATGACGGCGGCTCCGTTCAACATGGTTGCCATCAAAATGTCGTGACCGGGACAGTCGACAAACGACACGTGTCTGCGAGGAAGGAAAGAAATGTTTCAAACATCTTCTAGTCTAACAGTCGAAGGTGACTGTGATGCTGTTCTGGTCCGTCCGGCACGCGACTTCAAACCCACCGGGAGCGTTTAGACTTTGTTTACTTGCTCAGGTTTGGTCATTTTCCTGGTTTATGTTCTTCTAAATATGCTTCTACATGTGGAAATATGTTTGTTTGTCTTTTTACGACCGGCAGTTTGCACGGGGTATTTTATTTTGAAAATACAGCGGATTCTCTGATGTTTCTGCGTCTGGCTTCCTGTCAGCTCGAGGTGCTCTGTGGAAATTGACGCCGGCTGCTCGCGGCGTCCCGCTTCTGAACCGCACCGCGGCGGTGAAACATGGATAGAACGGCCGCATGTCGCTGCAGTTTGGGGGTTAACCTGACTTCAGTCTCACCTGACCAGCTTGAAGTTGCCCTTGGTGCCGGGGATGTCTGAGGGAAACTCGTCAGGAGTGCTGCTGCCACACGACCTGTAGCACTCTGGCCTGGGACAGCTGGGATCTTCCAGCTTATAAACCTACAAACAATGTCAGCGTGTCAAAGTGTTTATCCTGTTAACTTCTTAATTACGAGTGTTTAATTAACTTCACTGGCCGATCACTAACCTTAGCGTTCGCATATCCGAGCTTGATGGTGATGTTCCTCTCCAGCTCGTTCTTGAACCTGACAGTGTGAACACCAGAAATGGCTTTCACCACCGTGGACTTCCCGTGGGCCACATGACCGATGGTGCCTACGACAGAGAGAGCAGGAGACAGACGGTTAGACAGGAAGTCCAACAGGTCACGTCCAAATTTTATTCAAATGAGCGCCACCACCCCCTCGTACCGATGTTGATGGTGGCCTGTCTGCTGATGATCTCTGGAGAGAGAGGCGTCAGGGTGGACACGTCCTGCCGAGAGAACAACTCGCATTAAGACCGACAAACATCACAAGGCATCTTTACATTGTCAAATCTGGCCCTCTTTTAAAGTTTGGACTCTCCTGGTGTATATAAATGTATGCAGGGGCGCCGTGTAGGGGGGAAAAGTTAGGACAATTCCAAGGGCCCACGACTGACAGGGGCCCCAAAAAAATAGGTAAACACCAATATAAAATGATTAAACCATCATCATTGAGTGTATATATTTCAGTATTTCAGTTGCAGGCCTTTTGATTAGTGTTCTGTAAAGCTTCTGATGGGATGGTTCGGTCCTAGAGATGTGGGGACAACAGCTGAGCAGGGGGGCCCCAATTTGATTTTTTTGTCATGGGGCCCAAAATTCCTGGAGGCGCCCCTGAATGCATGTACAGGTGACAGTCTATAAGTAGGGATGTGTATAGTACACACATATACTAGATTTACTGAGGTTAAAGGAGATTAATTATTAAGTTTGTGTGTTTTTTTTGTTCTCCATCACCCTGTGAACATCAACACCACATTTACACTGTTGATGTAATCCAAGTGAAAGGCTGTAAAAGAAGCGGGATTACTCTCTAAACTGTCTGTTACTGATCTCATTTATATTAGTAGATTAAATCAGGTAAAAATATTTACATTTAAATGTTAGATTTAACATTAAGTTAGCACCGATGCTAAAAACGTCCCAATCGAACGAAGCAGCCGTTATTAACGGTCAGCCGTTATTAACGGTCGACAAGGTTGGCGAGTTGTCGTTGTAACGGTCAGCCGTTTACAGAACATTTGTATATTTTTCATTTATTAAATGTTAGTTTGGCCCCCGGGCATCTTCACTATATAAAATGCATGTACAGGTGACAGTCTATAAGTAGGGATGTGTATAGTACACACAGATACTAGATTTATCGAGGTTAAATGAGATTAATTATTAAGTTTGTGTGTTTTTTTTTGTTCTCCATCACCCTGTGAACATCAACACCACATCTAAACTGTTGATGTAATCCAAGTGAAAGGCTGTAAAAGAAGCGGGATTACTCTCTAAACTGTCTGTTACTGATCTCATTTATATTAGTAGATTAAATCAGGTAAATAGATTTAAATTTAAATGCTAGATTTAACATTAAGTTAGCATCGATGCTAAAAACGCCCCAATCGAACGAAGCAGCCGTTATTAACGGTCAGCCGTTATTAACGGTCGACATAGTTGGCGGCTGGTCGTTGTAACGGTCAGCCGTTATTAACGGTCGACATAGTTGGCGGCTGGTCGTTGTAACGGTCAGCCGTTATTAACGGTCGACAGAGTTGGCGGCTGGTCGTTGTAACGGTCAAACGTTCCGTCTCGTTTCAGTTGGTTTGGCTCCGCCGGGCCTGCCGTCATGTGCCGGCTGGCACCGGCGGCCGTTACCGTCAGGGTGACCGGCAGCGTGACCGCCTTTAACGACACGACACGCGGACAGTTGAGTTCGTGAAGGCGCGAGGCTGCGCGCGGAGTTAACGCGGCTCTTACCAGACAGGTGAGGTCTTGTCTCGCCAGGTGAGGCTGACCGAGCGTCGTGCCGGACTCGTCACCCGCCATCTTGAATGAAAAGGGAATGAAGAAGAAGGAGGCGGCTCAGGCGAATGCCATAAAGAAATAATCCAAGTTATTCAGTCAAAATCTGTTGCTGCTATTTGTACTTTTAATATTAAATATATTATGTTTTCAACAAGATGATCGTTTATATTTGTGTTTTTTTTATGCTGACAAGTGACAAAAACCGGCGGTTTGAAACGGATCCATCCACAGTGCAGGCAGGCAGCTCGGGGTCCTTTCACGGCGGCTGATGCAATTTATTTCAAACAGTAAAAAAAAAACATTTAATTTAATTCAAACTTCTGCTTTTTATTTATTTGTTTTACAGTTTATCACCGAACAAAACTCAGCTCATCGCTGAAGCTTTTCCCGCCTCCAAAAAGTACAAATAAAATGTTTTATACGTGTGCGTGGTCAGTCGCTGTTACGTGACGTCATCAGATGGCGTGATTTGTAGTTCTTTATGTTTTTTTTTTTTTTTTTTTTTTTTTTTTTTTTTTTACTTTATTGCAAAATACAATAAAAAATAAGCATATTTAAATACAATTACAGAACTGAGCGTAGCAGTTCTTACATTTAAGAAGAATGGAATATAAACAGAAACAATATAAAGTAATGGAAAGAAAAATTCTTATAGGGGATCAATCAAAAGTAAAAGTTGACAAACTGTCATACAGCAATAGGGCTTTCTTTGATTTCATAAGTTTTAGAGAATCAAAGTAAAGGTGCAGTTCTTTTAGAAAAATTTTGAAACGTGAGGTATTTTTTTGAGAATTTACATTTGTGTAGAAAGTATTTGGCGAGTATAACCAAATTAATTATGTTATATTCTATTTTTCTGTCCTCCATTATAATATTGGATTTTTGAAGTCTTTCCCAAACAAATCAGGCTGAAAGAGAACTTTAAATGTTCAAGTGTTTCTACTTCTGTTTTACAAAAAGCACATTCGTTACAGTCCAAATTAAATATAAGTCTTAAAAATTCACCGCAAGGATAAATGTTATTTATTGTTTTGAAGTGTACCTCTTTCGCTTTAGGAGAGATAGGAAAACTAAGACATTTACATCTAATTCTCTTTTTTTCTTTCTTTCCATTGTTTTACTTTATATTGTTTCTGTTTATACCATATTATTCTTAAATGTAGAAAATGCTACGCTCAGTTCTGAAAGCAACAACTTTTGTAATTGTATTTGAATATGCTTATTTTTTTTGTAAGTTGCAATGAAGTTTAAAAAAAAACCCCAAAAAAAAACCCTGACTACTGTGGTTTATCCCATCGTGCTTGAAACAGGAAGGTGAGGCGATTGGTATTCAGTTGGTCGCAATCTGCAACTCCATGAGATTTATTGTATATTATTATATTATATTATATTATATTATATTATATTATATTATATTATATATTATTTCACCGTATAATTACACAAATTTGCATTTAAAGTGTTCTTGTACAGTGTCCTAAGGTCGACTGTTTTGTATATCTGTGGAATGACGGTGTGGATTAGACAACTAAAAAATTCACTGATATCACTGATGATGATAAACAACAACAAGCAGCAGAGCTCTGCTTGCTGTGAGAGAGGCTTTTAGGCATCTGTGCCTGTTGTTCCACAATCTGTCCACGTTAAAAAGTTATTTTAGTAACATAACTAGGGCAGCTTTTTTATAAACATAATGCTGCCTTTGCTGGGTTACCCAACATGAGAGGCCTTCAGTTCATTCAAACAGGGTACACACAAAGAGAACACATTAAAGTTTATAGTATTTTCATGTTATGCTATACTTAACTACAATTACAAGTACTCATTAGATAAGATCAGACTTTATTCATCCCACACCAGGGAAATTCACAATACACACACGAGATATACATAAATACATAAGACAGAAAATACTCTTAAGAACTGAAGATGTACTAGTAATAGAAAAATTAAATAACATAGAAGTTATATACACACACCATATACACCTTTCAAGTACACAGTTATACATGATGATGAGTCATATACGCATGTATAGAGGTTTATATACAAACTCTGAGCCTGCTGGTGTAGCATTATGCTACAAGATATAGATTACCATCCATAAATCCATTATCTGTAAGCGCTTATCCTCATCAGGGTCACAGTGGGGCTCGAGCCTATCCCAGCTGACTTTAGGCAAGAGGAGAAGACCCCAATCGAGGTTCGAACCCGGAACCCTTTATGCTTCTTGTTCACAGTGTATAGAACATTCATACTTATTTTTTCTACTATATTTTAGTCTCTCTCTCTCTCTCTCTCTCTCTCTCTCTCTCTCTCTCTCTCTCTCTCTCTGACCTGATCTCTCCCTTAACCACGTCAAAGGAAACCACAATGGACCCAAGACACCCCATCACACATGACTCTTTTAACATACTTTGTAATACATACATTAACACACTTGACAGTGGCGCCTCTTTTAACATACATTGTAATACATACATTAACACACTTGACAGTGGCGCCTCTTTTAACATACATTGTAATACATACATTAACACACTTGACAGTGGCGCCTCTTTTAACATACATTGTAATACATACATTAACAAACTCGACAGTG
Source organism: Larimichthys polyactis (assembly GCA_018985215.1). Classification (NCBI taxonomy): domain Eukaryota; kingdom Metazoa; phylum Chordata; class Actinopteri; family Sciaenidae; genus Larimichthys; species Larimichthys polyactis. The sequence goes on from JAFMOB010000004.1 coordinate 749,373, forward strand.
GCGCCTCTTTTAACATACATTGTAATACATACATTAACAAACTCGACAGTGGCGCCTCTTTTAACATAAATTGTAATACATATTAACACACTTGACAGTGGCGCCTCTTTTAACATACATTGTAATACATACATTAACACACTCGACAGTGGCGCCTCTTTTAACAAATTGTAATACTAACATTAACACACTTGACAGTGGCGCTTCTTTTAACACACATTGTAATACATATTAACACAAATGACAGTGGCGCTTCTTTTAACATACATTGTAATACATATTAACACACTCGACAGTGGCGCCTCTTTTAACATACATTGTAATACATATTAACACACTCGACAGTGGCGCCTCTTTTAACATACATTGTAATACATATTAACACACTCGACAGTGGCGCCTCTTTTAACATACATTGTAATACATATTAACACAATTGACAGTGGTGCCTCTTTTAACATACATTAACACACTCGACAGTGGCGCCTCTTTTAACACACATTGTAATACATACATTAACACACTTGACAGTGGCGCCATCCTGGCGGTTCTTTGGTACTCCTACCCAAATAACCTCAAAGTCAGGATGGACCAAATTAACAGCTAGCGACACAGACAAGTATCTCAATGTAAACCATATGTATATAGTAGTACTAGTATTAAGTATTAGTATTACTCTATGTGCAGACACCTCAGTAGAACCGTATGTTCTTCCTCCTCAGAGTTTATTCTGTGTCACCAAAGTTGTGCAGTACTCTCCAGGTGTGAGGTTGAGAGTGAGTTTGTCAGTGCAGAGTGAGTTTGTCGGTGCAGAGTGAGTTTGTCAGTGCAGAGTGAGTTTGTCAGGACAGAGTGAGTTTGTCAGTGCAGAGTGAGTTGTCGGTGCAGAGTGAGTTTGACGGTGCAGAGTGAGTTTGTCGGTGCAGAGTGAGTTTGTCGGTGCAGAGTGAGACCTCTCTCCTGCATGCACACTCTCTGCTGCACCGCACTACGCCCTTCAGTTCCGCCCAAAAGCGGAAATGACGCCGGTGCAGAAGATGGCGTCCGCAAAGCCCGTGGACCTGTGTTTAATTTAGAGCCGAGCCGAGCCGAGCCGAGCCGGAGCAGGGTCCGATGGACGCTAACATGGCAGTGCTGCACCGCTGCCGCCCGCTTTCCTGACTCCGGCATCGAACCCGCAACTTCATGTCCGAAGGAGCCAGAGCCGCCTGGTCGAAGAGGGGCTGTGGGGACGCGCACCGCCGAGGTGAGACGGCCGGATCCCGGCTGAGCTAAAGCTGTCACCCCCCTCCTCCGGTCCACGATCCCCCCCCCCGGTAGCTCCTGTCACCGTTACCCGGGAATCGTGACAGTCAGGTCGGCCAGCTGCGGAGCTGAGCCCCGCGTGCAGCCCGACGCGCCAGCGCCACCTGAGCAGCGTCATGTGCAGCCTCAGCCTTTGTTTACGGGCTCTGAGGTAACGTGTTCGGTTAGACCCCCCTCAGACCACAGCACGGCTGCAGGTGGAGGTGTAACGAGGAGTCAGGGAGTAACTTACACCGTTACCGTGGTAACGTCTGCTCCTCCTGTGGTCAGGACCCAACAACAAAGTGTCACTCAGGTGAGCTCTGACTACCTGTTGTTGACACCCTGACACAGACAGTCTCACCTGTAGACTGTGCCCACTCTGTCTGAAGCAAGTTTCAACTCGTCTGTGTCACGTGTTCAGATCAGAGTGGCTTTATTGGACAGGTGTGTGCACAGGTGTGAGGGATCTGACTCTGGTTCATACAGGTATAGACATAAGTGACAGGTAGACATAAACATGAAAAATAACTATATTTATATGTGCATAAATATAGATATACATGCACATGAGTATCTGTCTATAGAAATGTGCAAACTGCATAAAGGACTGATGGAACAAACATAATAAATATGGTTTCTACCATAACAGACTGAATGGATAAAATATAATAGATGTACCGATAATAAAATATATATATAATTGTCAGTAATCACTTCATAGTTTTAGTCAGTTTATCAATGGAAAATGCCAAACAGCGTGCACGCGTTTAATATCTTTGTGTCAAATGTCACCAGTTAAAATAATTAGTTGCAGCACTAATAAATCATTTTCTCAGATTTCTGTCGATGCAAATCTGCCTCAGCGTGTTATTCATGTTTGTAGACAGACCGGACTGATATCCGCTGTATTCAGTTTAATGCAGCACAAGGAGACGATGATTAATGTTCAAGCTGATTAATTTAAATGTCTCTTTGATTGTTTATATTCTCTCCTTCTGAATTTAAACCCTGCGACATGTTTCAAAAGGAGACTGGATCGTGTTTACCGCTGTGCATCACCTTTAACAACACGCGCTGAGTGTTCGGGAGTCGACGGCGTTAATCGTTCAAGTTTTCGGTCGGTCGGAGCAGCTCAATGTCTTGGCACCTGCATGGCAGCATTTCTTCTTCACTCTTCCTCCTCCTCTGCTGTTCTGCCGTGACCTTTTCCACTCTCAGAGATCGGAAGGTCGCAGAAACCCGACTTACTTTTCCAAGTTGTCCATCTTCTGTCCTCTTTCCCTCGGCGTTATGAACTATAGCTGTCGATCTCTTTTAAACCAATGTTTCCTTGTCCTGTCCCGAATAGTTTGAAACGCGTCGCTGGCATCGAATTCAGAATGAAAACATTGAAGTTTGATGAAACATTAAATAGTTTGCGGACGATGTGATGGTGTTGTTGTGCTTCCAGCTCTTCCTCCACGTCTTACAGGTCGTCTTCTTCTTCTTCTTCTTCTTCTTCTTCTTGTCTCTGTTAGAACCAGGGAAACATAAACACAGGAAATGCGAGCGGCCCCTTAGTGCTCAGCCGTCAAAGCCTGTGATTGTTCGCCCGGGCTCCAAAAGGTACGACTTGTCTTTCTGCAACACTGCATGTTAAGCAGATCCTTTTCTGTCACGGTTAACTGAGCATCCATCGACCCCATCACTCCTCTCTGTCCTCTGCTTCATCTCTGCCCTCTGTGCTTAGACCATAGTCAATTCTGACAGTGCTGAAGTGTCCTTTAGCAAGACACCGAACCCTTAAGAGCTCTTTGGGTTTGTTTTTTAGTCTAATTGGTTGTTGAATTAAAGGATAATTCCAGTTTATTTCAACATTTTGGATCGCAGTAAGTCACAGAATGAATCGAAAACTACGTCGGACGTTTGCAACGGACAGTTTTCTTCCAATAAAGCGCCGTGCTACGGAGCTTTCTTTGGGTTAGCTGGCTCGACTAAACCTAAAACCAAAGTCAGACACGATGATTGGTGTCTGTAACTGTTTATCCTCGTCAGGGTCGCTGGTGGGAGGCTGGAGCCTGTGCCAGCTGATTTAGGGCGAGTTCAAGGTTTTTCTTGTCAGGCATTGAGCGTGTTTGATGCATCATTTGACCAATCTGGTGCTACCTACAGCGTTATAACGGAAAGGTTTTATTAAATACAGCACAAACAACATTGTTGTTAAATAAAGCAAGAAAGCCTCGGTGGTTTAACCAGTAATGATCTAAAAATAAGATCTGAGCCGTGATAATCTGGAATAATCCTTGAACACTCGCTTCATTTCATTCATTCATTTTAACAAAGACATGTAGCCTTAATGAATTTTCCTGCATCTAACTCTGTTGTATTAAAATATGAGAACAGATGACCTCCTCACCTGTGTTTAAAATCCACAACGAGGCCAAAACTATGTGGACAGTAGTAGTAGTAGTAGACGCCTTGGTCTCTGTGTGTTAATGTCAGGCTGTCCACATACTTTTGGCCACGGTTACAGATACTTTATTCCTGCTTTAATGTGGCGGTTGTGTTGGCTTTGTCGTCCAGGTGATTGACGCTCAGAAAAGGGACATTGTTAGCATCTACTGGACACAAGGGGCACTGTCCTCTGATTGGCTCGGACAACCCCCTCTGACATGCCCGTGGCCAATCAGAGGTGAGTGTGCTGTGTGTGTGTTTATTTTTATTTCACTGTGAGTTTTGTGTTTCTTAAATACACGTTTTGTTTGTGTGTGTGTTACCCTTATTTCTATATGTGATTGCTGTGTGTGTGCATGCTACAGAGTGTGGATGAAGTGAAGCGTGGGGTGTCGTCACTGTGTTGCAGCTGTGAAAGAGTGACGGCTTGTGAGGACGCAGCAGCTGAGGTGCTGAGCACACGAACACTCGCTGTGTGTTCGCGCTGAACAGCTGCAGCCGGCTTCAGCGTCGTGACCTTTGTTTGTTTGTTTGTTTTCTAACACCTGCTCCTGCACTCTTTGTTCCCCTTCATGCCTCCAGGTGTGTTATGTCGGGGGCAGATGTGGAGGTGTACCTGTCCCAGGTGCACGATGGGAGTGTGTCGTCGGGCTTCCGGGCGCTTTACGAGGAGCGTCTGCTGCTGGACGTCACGCTGTTGATAGAGGAGCACCACTTCCAGGTAGTAAGACGTGAGCCTGCACGGACCTCTCTGGGGAACATTCTGAGATCTGCTCATAAAATATGTTGCAGGAATCAGGAATAATGTTGTGAGATGCCTCCTGCTGAAACGCCTGATGCGAAAATAAAAATATTGTATGAAACGGTATGATATTGTATAACCCCGCCCCCAGGCTTGTGAGTTGATGGCTTTGGTTGCCAGGCAACCAGTGCCAGGTGGAGGCCACCAATCAGAGCAGAGCAATTAGCCGCAGCTGTTTGTGTGTCAGTGAAAAGTGAAAGAGAGAGAGGGAGGAAAAACGGCTGAAAGTACCCCTCGAACAAGAAGGCTTTTTGGCCAAACCGTAGTTCCTATGATTGAACCGACTTCACTGTGAGCATCCTAAGCTCTTCCTGAACGTCTACATATATATTTTATGTGGCTAATGTTAAGAAATATGACAATTAGTTCGATGGAAAGAAACTGGTACATCTGCTTTCCTTTTCTTTTTTTTAACATGGAAGTGAGTGGGGCCGTTGGTGGGTGTTGCTGACGCCCCGGAGGTCACACAGCCAAAACTATAAGTCTGACAGCTTCAGCAGTGATATCACTGCGTAGCCCACAAATTCTCCTACGTTTCAGTTAAAAAATATGTTCGTAGAGTGAAATTTGTTACCATGGGAGCTGTTTCTAAATGTATTTTTCAACAGATTTTTCTTCCACTCCCGCAATAACGTCACCCACTGTAGCCGACGCAATACGCACCTCTTATAATTTTTTGTGTGAAAAAAGTTGAATAATTTGAAAAATACAAATGGTAGAAATTAGTAAAATACAAGCAGGAATGTCCTGAATGAGCTGAATCTAGTGATATATTTTTTGATTTTTGTAGGACAAAATTTGTGTAAGTAGTGAGGTGCAAGAATACTAATAAAGATTTGAAAAACAACGCGGACGCGGCATCAACGTGGATAAACTCTCTGCATGGTCGGGAAATCTTCATAGCAACTCCAAAGTGACAACAAACATCTTTTATTCCGTCAGAGAAATCTGTCAGGCTTTATGATGGACTAAAATATGTCAGCCGCCTCGTACGGAAAGTTTACGTATCCGCCGTGTCCGTCCTCCTACAGGCCCACAAGGCGCTTCTGGCCACCCAGAGCGACTACTTCCGGGTCATGTTCACAGCAGACATGCGGGAGAGGGACCAGGACAAGATCCACATGAAGGGGCTGACAGCCGCTGGGTTCGGCCACATTCTCCGGTTCATGTACTACGGCTCGCTGGAGCTCAGCATGCCCACGGTCCAGGAGATCCTTCAGGTAACGCCACACACCCACTGATATCCTTTCTGCTGTCATAACGCTCTCTCAACACATACGTCCTTCTCCCTCTTCCTGTGCCGGCAGGCGGCGATGTACGTCCAGCTGACGGAGGCGGTGGAGTTCTGCTGTTCCTTCCTGCTGGCTAAGATCTGTCTGGAGAACTGCGCCGAGGTCATGCGCCTCCTGGAGGACTTCAGCGTGGGCGTGGAAGGCGTCCAGGAGCAGCTCGACAACTTCCTACTCGACAACTTTGTCCCCCTCATGAGTCGACCCGACTTCCTGTCCTACCTCAGCCTGGAGAGACTGCAGGTTCGTTTGTGACGCAGCAGATTGCACAAAGACTTTCTGAAAGTTTGTGTCTTCTAAGTTTAGTCTTTGTCTCTCCTCCGTCCTCTGTCTGGACCAGGCGTACCTGAACAGCGACGCTTTGAGTCGCTTCCCAGAAATCGAGCTGTACGAAGCTGTCCAGGCGTGGCTGCGACATGACCGGCGGCGCTGGAGGCACACCGACACCATCGTGCAGTCCATCCGCTTCTGCCTCATGACTCCTGCCAACATCTTTGAGAAGGTGACCTCTGCTTTCTCTTCACATGTCGGCAGCCGAGGGGTTAACAGCATCTTTACTGACGTCGTCTTCTGTCCTCCTCTTCCTCGTCGCAGGTGAAGACGTCAGAGTTCTACCGTTACTCCAGGCAGCTGAGGCAGGAGGTCGATCAGGCGCTCAGCTACTTCCATGATGTCAACCAGCAGCCTCTGGTGGAGACGCGCTCCAACCGCATCCGTTCCGTCCGCCCGCAGACCGCCGTCTTCAGGGGAATGATCGGTCACAGTATGGTCAACAGCAAGATCCTGCTGCTGCAGCGCCCAAAGGTGTCAACAGCACATTTCTCTTTAGTTTGGCTCTGAGTGAGTTTGGAGACTGTCCTCCAGTTTCAATATTCATCCAACTGAAGCGTCTTTGAGCGAGATACAGCTGCCGACGTCATAAAACTCCAATAATCAGTTAAACCTGCTCTTACTGAAGGACTGTCCAGGTGTTTTTATGACCCACTGCAGGCCCACAGTTTTCCTACCATCCAAGTATTTCTTCAGTTTGTTTCTGTACAACCTGCAGAGACCTGATGTATTCTCACGATGCTGTGCAGCTGGCAGAGCCAAAACCGAATCTGCTGACCGATTTGGCAGAAAATGTTGGGAGTCTCTTTTTGGCAACGTCCTGTAGTATCAGAAAAAATCACAAGCTGCCAGCAGATGTCTGTTCAGCTTCATAATGTTTCCAGTTTGTACATTTTATGTTGCTTTCACAGTCCGGGGGACTGGCTTCGATTGGCCGTGGAATGCTTGATAGATCTCACACCTTCATTTGGTTCGGTTCACTTTCACACTGCGTGCCGCCGGGACGACGTCATGCAGCTACAACAGCTGCTCGTTTGGGCGGCTGTATTGCCTGAAATGAGCAATGACCATGAAGACGAAAACCCGGCTCATCGATTGGCTTTCTGATCTTTGGTCCGCTGGATTGCCCGTTTGCTGTAAGAGAACCAGCACCAGGGTTCACTTGCAAGCGGACCGAGACCCACATTTTCAGGCGGGCCAGAGTTCAGATGAGCTGAACCGGACTATCCGAGGAAACGAACTCTGGCCCATTTGAAGTGGATCAAACAGCGCTGGTTGTGTTCATGCTTCAGAGTTCTTATCCAGCTGTTAAAACAACATTTGTGAACTTCTGTTGGTGGAGCAAATAATGGACGAACGCTTCAGTGACCCGTGTTCTGTGCTGTGATCCTTCAGGTGTGGTGGGAGCTGGAGGGACCTCAGGTGCCGCTGCGGCCGGACTGCCTGGCAATCGTCAACAACTTTGCCTTCCTGTTGGGTGGAGAGGAGCTCGGGCCCGACGGGGAGTTCCACGCCTCCTCCAAAGTCTACCGCTACGACCCTCGGCAGAACTCGTGGTTACGCATGGCTGACATGTCCGTGCCCAGGTGAGAGGATCCTGAAGCCTCGGGTGTTTTTGGCTCTGACCCGCGCTGTGTTACACACGTGATGCATTTTCATCGTGTTTGTTGCGTTTTGCAGGTCAGAGTTCGCCGTGGGCGTCATCGGTAAGTTCATCTACGCCGTGGCGGGCCGCACGCGGGACGAGACCTTCTATTCCACAGAGCGCTACGACATCACGGAGGACCGCTGGGAGTTCGTGGACCCGTATCCTGTAAACAAGTACGGCCACGAGGGGACGGTCCTGAACGGGAAACTGTACATCACCGGCGGCATCACCTCGTCCTCCACCTCCAAACAGGTGTGCGTGTTCGATCCAGGGCGGGAGGCAGGAGGTGGAGGAGGAGGAGGAGGAGGAGGTGGAGGAAGTGGTGGTGGAGGAGGTGGAGGGAGCTCAGGCGGCTCGGATGCACACAGGACACGCGCCGGCCGAGGCCAGCTGCTGCCCGGCACCCACGCCAGCTGCTGGGAGAACAAATCCAAAATGAACTACGCCCGCTGCTTCCACAAGATGATCTCCCACAACGGGAAGCTGTACGTGTTCGGAGGCGTGTGCGTGATCCTACGGGCTTCCTTCGAGTCGCAGGGCTGCCCGTCCACCGAGGTGTACGACCCGGACACTGACGAGTGGACCATCCTCGCCTCCATGCCCATCGGGCGCAGCGGCCACGGGGTGGCGGTGTTGGACAGGCAGATCATGGTGCTGGGCGGCCTGTGTTACAACGGCCACTACAGTGACTCCATCCTCACCTTCGACCCCGACGAAAACAAGTGGAAGGAGGACGAGTATCCCAGGATGCCTTGCAAACTGGACGGTCTGCAGGTGTGCAGTCTGCACTTCCCAGAGTACGTGCTGGAGCACGTGAGACGCTGCAGCTGAGGTCGGCTCCACGACGAGCCTCCTTTTTATAGAAACGGGAACGCACTGTTCACGAAAGTGAAGCGTCCTGCTGGGAGATCAGGTGTTTACAGGCGGGGGAGACTCGACTGACGCGCAGGCTTTTAAACTAGAGACCAGCACTTACCTTTTCAAGGTGAGGAAAAAAAAGATGGCCGGGCCATAGTTTTGCTGTTCTTAACGAAGCCAATCGAAGCGTGGCGCGGCGAGACGTCACAGCTTGAACATTTTCAGAATTAGCTTTCTCAGAAAAATTAAAGGAAAAATGAATCGTGGGCGGAGAGGAAAAAAAAAAAGTTAAATTCTGCTGGTTTATGTTCGGACTGTGGTCAGTTTGCTATTCTACTACTCACCTCTACTGTATTTAGGCTGTCCAGTCAGGCTTATCGCAGAAACGCACTGGAAGCTTCAGACCGACAAACCGATCCGTATTTATTTTAGATTCCATCGCGTCCGTCGTTTCTATTTAAAGGCAAAGTGCATATCATTAATCAAACAATCAGAAAACGCCCTATAAGATATATAAGAGCGATTAAGAGTATGATTAGTCCTATAAACAAAATGTGAACACTATATACTGATTTTATGAACAGAGACTGTCGCCACGTTGTTACAGATGCTGCTAACGCTTCGATCTGCTACCAGCTGTCCGACGTTGATCCAGTTTTTCGGCTTCCAGTGCGTTCCAGCTGTTCGTCCTAATTCTGCTCTTTACTCCCAGATATCACCATACTGTGCTCATGTTCATATAACATCACTGTGTCTTTCTGTGTGTGAGTGTGTGTGTGTGTGTGAGAGAGAACGGGTCGAATGCAAGACTGAAATGGGAAAACACTACACGGTACACGAGTGCTCGTTCTTCGTGCAGCGATGAACGGTGACGTGGACTCGTACGCCGCCACACGGGGGAGGGAGGGAGGGGGGTCAGAGGATGTTGTCGTCCGTATCCGTCTAGTCACTGGCAGTGCTTCATGTCCTCCCATCTACATTCCCTGCACTTTATTGGTCGTCGTCGTGGCTCTCGGGCGTAAACGCACAGTTTACCAGCTTAACCTTTAACAAAGCGGCTGTGGTGTCACAGACTGAATGTCTGAAATTAACTTCCAAGATGAAGCCGCACATGAAAATATTTAAGAGAACGCCGGGCCTCATGCAAGAAGATGATCCTGAACTTCTCTGACTTCTTAGTTTCAACGGTCCGAAGCTTCCCGTCTGAGTGTGAGCCGGTTCTGCTCGGTGGAAAGATTTCATTCACAAAAAAATGTTGCCAAAGAGTAAAAATAAGACTTCCACACTACAGCAGTGTCAGCGTATTAGATGTAGGTGTTAGAAGACCTGGAACAATTATGTAATATTAACAGTACAGCTGTTAACGGCGTCTGATCGGAGATAACGAGAGGATGATTTAACGTGAGGCAAGATGCCAAACAGTTTTTCTAACGGGAGGTGGTCATGTGACATGAGATATTAGACAGGATGACATCATATCCCGCAGGATGTGATGAGGACATCATATCCCGCAGGATGTGATGTCACTGGGCTGAGATCTGTGGCAGCTTCCGAACAAACTCGCAGATAAAAATTAAACAGCCTCTCTGTAAACTGGCAGCTACGATGACAAACAGAATATTCAGTTTGTTGGTGTTATGTTTTATTTTTTATTCATTTCAGTGTCATTTGATTTCAGCGTTCTTCAGGGTTAGGCATTATGATCGATGCTTTCAGGCTCACTTGTGAATTTCTTTTCTCTCTTTAGAGAAAATTAAACGTACTACCAGAAGTTTTTGGTCTCAGTTTAACACTGACGCCTTTAAATGACAGAAACAGATTCCTCGTAACGAATGAAGTAAGGTGACGCGTCACGAGAGAACGGATCTTTTCGTGCGGCTTGTTCTTGCGTGAGGCCCGACGTTTGTCCGCCTGTAAACCGGTCTTCACATTTCATGTTCGTCAGGTACAAAAACCAGGTTGTGTGTATTTGAATTTTAAAGCTCAGTGTGACCGACACTCGCACATAAAAAATGACCAGCCAGTGTTTTGGATGATTTATCGCCAGTGTGTTCACCAAAGCTGAACTCTTACCAGCCTCTCGCAGTCATCTGTTAATTTCAGACATTGAAAGTGCTTCGGTTCAATATTTCTGTCGTCATATGTACTGTATATCTTTGACATCCAAGCAGTGCAACGCCTTGATCCTGCAGCTCGATGTTCCTGACCGTGTCCTCTTTACATATTTATTTATTTTCTTTCCTTGAGCCAACTGTGAAAAGGGCTAGAACACATACTGATGCAGCTCCGTATGTCAGCCGTGTATTTAAGTTATTTATTTTCTGAAGTATTGCTTTCACCGAGCTATGCAGTAACAGAAGTAGGGGTTATTTATTATGACGAGAACTTCGTTGTGAATGGTTTGTGTTGTACTTCTCTCCTCGTTTCATCCTCGGCCGTCTGTACCGCCCACCTCAGCAGCACTGCATGTGGCTAACGAATGGACGCGATCGCAGCTCCAACTTTTAAAGGAGGGTACTGATGTTATTTAAAATGACGGTCCGTCTCCAGCAACTTCACATCTTCCTGTATGCAAATGATCATTGACCAGATGTTAAATTCACAGGTTTCTCATCGTTTCTTAAATACGAACCTGTTTGTAGGCAGCATGTTTTTGAGGGATCAGACTTCAGATTTCTTCCTGATATGAAAAAAACCTCTGGTGTTCTCCTTTAACTCATGGCTCTTTGTATTAACAGTGTCCCTACTGTCCACACACAAACGTCTGGAGTCCCTAGTCGCTGCTTTACAGCGTCCGTACAATTCCGCTGGGGGTTCATCTTCAGCGCTCTGTGGCACCGGTAGAAATCTTAGACTGTGTAAGAATCCCTGTGTAAACGCCTCCTCAGCAGTGAGAGGTTGTGTGTTTCACTGTGCGCTTCATGATGCATCGTTGTGTTCAAAAAGGTGGGAAAGCTTGGCAGCCGGAAAAATGTTTTCAAGAAATACATGAGTCATGAATTCATCGTTTAGTCAGTAAAATGTCAAAACTGAATTATTTCCGATCGTGTATGACGAAGAAAAGCAGCAGGTCCTCGTGTTCGAGAGGCGCGAACGATTATTAGATCATCAAAATAACAGCAGATTAATTCTATTTTCACTAACTGATTCACAGATTAATCATTGCAGCTCTAACCTGCTGTAACTTTTTGCCAGTCTAAACCCTCTAAAGCAGAGTCCAAATCGAAGTGAAGAACACCAACTCCAAACTGTCCATGTCCTCAAGTTTGTCAACATTTTTTCAGCTGTCAACCCTTTTTATCGCTCAAATCTGTTCACCTTGTTTTTCAGGTTTCAAACTGTTTCACATTAACTATTCGTTTCCCCATGAATGACCGCAGAAGTGTCACGTGATTTTTAAAAACGGCAACTATCACGCTGTCAGAGGCGGGTCCGACCGGGCCTCTTTAACTCCACGTCCCTTCACGTCCCCTCAGTGTCACTGTACTCTGCAGCTGATATCATCAAACATCTGCCACTCTGCAGTCCTCTCACTGCGCCTCCTCTTCCTCCTCCTCTTCCTCTTCTCATGTTGCTGTTAAAAGAACAAACGTGTAACCGATAAAGTACTACTGTCCTGATTTGAGGTACATTCAGTCATAGCGCAGCATCCTTTAGTCCACCGGTCTTCAGTCTGTCAGTAGGAAAACAGAATAGAGGATAATAAAAAATAAAAAAAAACATACCTTGCTACAATGACTGTATCTGAAAAAGAAAGTAAAATCAGATTACCATATCTTATAATCTGAGTAGAAACTCTTTGGAAACGATTTGTAACTTCTTTCCAGAAATAAATGTTCATATTGGTCAACTTTCATTGGGCTGCCTGACTGCTTTAATATATGTGTGTGTGTTTCTGACTCATCTGACTGTCTATGTGAATATTATCATGTATATATTAATTCTTTTACTTTATTATTTCACTTCTTTTATAAGTCTAGTTTCAGAAAGCAGTGACACAAGTTTCCAACATATCAAAAATGACACCTTTTAGTTTTTGTTTAAAGATATAAAAAAGACAAAATCAGTAAATCTTCACTTTTCAGAGGCTCAAAACAAATGTCTGTTTGATAAATGTCTTGATAGATAGATAGTTATTATAGATGAAGCTACCAAGCAGTATCAACTCAACTCAACTTTATTTATAAAGCCCTTTAAAGACAGCCGCAGCTGTCACAAAGTGCTGTACATAAAATAGAACATGAAATATAAGACTTATAAGACATAAAACATAGGAACAATATAAAAACAAAATAAATGATAAAACAATGTTGAAATAATAAAGCAAAAACAAAACAGAGTCTCATGCAGGGTTAAAAGCCAAGGAATAAAAATGTAGTATATAAAGTATTTAAAATTAACTTTTAAGTGATTTACACATGAAGGCATCACTAATTATAATCCACTCATATAATAATCAGGGCGGTTTCATAGAGTTAGAAGGGTCTGTAAACACAATGAAAACAATTGGCTACAGCAATTTATTATTAGAAAATGTCATTTTTACTTTTGAATACTTCAGTAGAAAGGATGTATTGAATATATACATGATACATGTGTACACATACAAATCATAAGTCAATCAGTGCTGAATTTGGCTGAATTATGAAAGGTATAAGTGGTAAAATGAAGAGCTGGCTGTTCTTGGTGAGCTGAGTAAAATGATCTGACTCCCTAAAGAGGACCCAACTTCCCATCACTAGAGCTAAGTCAATTGATCTGACTCTTTAAAAAGAACCCAACTTCCCATCACTAGAGCTAAGTCAATTGATCTGACTCCCTAAAAAGAACCGAACTTCCCATCACTAGAGCTGAGTCAAATGATCTGACTCTTTAAAAAGAACCGAACTTCCCATCACTAGAGCTGAGTCAAATGATCTGACTCCCTAAAAAGAACCGAACTTCACATCACTAGAGCTGAGTCGAATGATCCGACTCTTTAAAAAGAACCGAACTTCCCATCACTAGAGCTGAGTCAAATGATCTGACTCCCCAAAAAGAACCGAACTTCCCATAACTAGAGCTGAGTCAAATAATCTAACTCTTTAAAAAAACCGAACTTCCCATCACTAGAGCTGAGTCAAATGATCTGACTCTTTAAAAAAAACCGAACTTCCCATCACTAGAGCTGAGTCAAATGATCTGACTCCCTAAAAAGAACCGAACTTCCCATCACTAGAGCTGAGTCAAATTATTTGACTCTTTAAAAAAACCGAACTTCCCATCACTAGAGCTGAGTGAAATGATCTGACTCCCTAAAAAGAACCGAACTTCCCATCACTAGAGCTGAGTGAAATGATCTGACTCCTTAAAAAGAACCGAACATCCCATCACTAGAGCTAAGTGAAATGATCTGACTTTTTAAAAAGAACCGAACTTCCCATCACTAGAGCTGAGTCAAATGATCTGACTCCCCAAAAAGAACCGAACTTCCCATCATAGCTTGGATCCTGCGGCTCGCCGTAGAAAGGCGAAAGTCAGCTGGATGAAGATGTCATTTGTGAAAGTGGTAACTATCTTCAGTGATTTCGACCTGTTGTCACCTCACACGTCATGTAGCATCAGCCTCGGGCTTATATCCGGTGTAAAATGTGCTCGTGGTGTGTCACACGTGGACGTTTAACAACAAAAAGGCGCCAAACGAAGCTAAATTAACGTTAGCGCAGCGCGAGGGCTGATTGATTATCTTTATTTAATAACACGCGACGTTAAACTCGTGTTATTATTTTATTATTTACATCTCGTGTCATTAGTGTCTAACGTGTTTTAATGCGTCAGTACAAGCCTCATGTAGCAGGTAGCTACGTCACCTGTGTGTGTGTGTGTGTGTGTGTGTGTGTGTGTGTGTGTGTGTGTGTGTGTGTGTGTGTGTGTGTGTGTTCTGCCGCCAGGTGTCGCTGTGTGTCGGAGCTCCGGCTGTGACGGGCCTGCTGTGCGGCTCGGTGCTGGCTGCAGGTGAGGCGAAGAAGAAGAGCTCACCTGAGCCTCCTCTGAGCATCGAGGAGGTGGGTCAACAACAACAACAACAACAACAACAACAACAACAACAACAGCTAGAAAGTAAATGTCTAATGTCTGACTGTGGCACAGAGACTCAACAAAGTCAGTCAAAGGCAGCTTGAGGTTGCCGAGCAACCAGGGTCAGCTGCAGGTCAGTTAACTGCAGCTGTGCTCTGTCTGTGTGTGAGTGACTGCTGAGAGACACAGAAAATCTCTAAATGAAGCCCCTCCAACTAGTGGACACTAATGCCAAACGGTAGGTGGTATCAAAAAGCCCAAATGACCGTGAGCATCCTCATCTTGTCGACCATGTGAATGCTGAATTTCAGTGTGTGAAGTTAAAAAATGTGACCTGGGGAGAGAGAGAAAGAACAGGTGCCCCGTGCTCCTTTGGGAAATTTCTCCTCTCCAGTTTACATGGGAGTAGATGGGGCTGTCGGTGGGTGATCCTGGAGCATCAGTGCGTCTCCCGCCAAAACTATAAGTCTGACAGCTTCAGCAGTGATATCGCTGCGTAGCCCACGAATTTTCCTACGTTTCTGTGTAGGAATTATTTCTGTAGAGTGACATTTGTGGCCACGAGAGCCGTTTGCAAATGTATTTTTTTGACAAATGTTTCTCTCCCTCTCCACTCTAGCTCTGGAACATTCTACCAATACACACCCATTGTAAACTTTGGGAGATTTTTGGCAAAACCGTTTGGTGAAACGTTTAGAAAAGTCTCAGCTGTCTGTGCAGTTTTTATCTGCTTATTCATACTTGTCCCATTTCCTTATATCTGCTGTCTGTGCAGTTTATATCAGTCAATTAAGATGAGAATAGATAAACAGAGAGAGACATTACTTAATTTATCCGAATGGGAAATTGCAGTATTATCTGAGGTAAATGCTGTATAGATATGTACCAGTACTGTCTTAGTGTAGTATTGTTTAAAGGAAAGTTTTTTTGTATGTAAGTGACAAAAATAATCCTACAAAGGAAACTGTGCACCATCATTGTCCCCTAATGTTTGAGTTAAAAGTGTCTGACAACATTATGGAAAGGATCCTACAGAGAAAGATGTTTTTATAAAAGAGTAAGATCCTTTGTTTAACCAGAACAACAAACTAACTGACTGTGAGGGAGTGTTGGACCAGCGACTTCTGTGTCCCGTCACATAAGATTACAGTTTTTTTCAATGCAGTCTGGTGGCTTTGCACAGAGCAATATAACAGTGTAATGGTTCATCTTTGTTTGACTTTGACCCGTGACTTTGCTCACATGGCTCAACAGAAACGTTGTTGTTGATGCATCTTGTGTTTCAAGTCTTTATTCCAACACTTTTTTCCAGTCTTGATTGCTGGGCTCACGCCGCTGATACTCACTTTGTTGTTCTTGTTTCAGCTGCCATCGTTGTACACCGCTCCTGAAGCACAGCCTCAGTACGAGCAGCCGGAGGCGGGTCAGCTGGAGCAGAGCGTCGCCTCACTGAGGAAATGGGCCGAACCGTACACGAACCAGTGTCAGGTGTGTTCGAAACGTCATCGTGATAATATCTGGGTGTTGTGAAGTGCTGTCGACCACCTGCACCTTCGACTTTAGCTCTGATTTTGTCGTAGGTTTTGTGGACAGAAGCTCAAACATCAACAAGCGTTGGATCCTCCACAGTTGTTTTTGGTCAGCTGTCATGACCTGAGAGAATTAAAGGAGCTGCACAGTGTTTATCACTTTCATTTCCAGAGTAATGTCAGAAGAAGAGAGACACTGTGTGTGCTCTGTGGTTTAATCTTGTAATGCACACCCAACAGAAACGTTACATCACGTTAGATAACTGATGTTCCACCGTATGACGAGGCTGTACCGGGGAAGTTGCGTCACATCTGTTCGGGATTAGTCTGTTCTTCTTCTCTGATCCTGCAGGCTTTACCTCTCTTCTGGTTTTCATCATGTGCACACAGTGTGCAGTGAAGCATGGAGAACTTTTAATACTGAACCTTCAAAAAGCTGCACATCAGTCGAGGTGCAAAGATAAAACGCTGCTCAAACAAACTCACTTCTTTCTTTTCTTTCTTTTCTTTCTTTTCTTTCGCAGCAAACGGGCCAGGCTGCGTTGGAGAAAGTTGAGGTCAGTGTAAGAAACGCTGCTAAACATCGTGTAGCTGTTTGATAACCACGACTTTTTAAACTCACAGCTGCAGCTCGATGACTGATCACCACAAAAAAGTGTCCAGGCCATCTGTGACTGAGGCGAGAACACTCTGCTGAAATAACTATAGAAACGATAGTTATAGCCTTTATTCTAGATAGTAGCAGTGAGTGTGCTCACTGTTCAAGGCTGTAAAGGTTTAATGAGTCATTTTATGACAAATTTATTCACATTTATAAGTGAAGAGTTCATAGAAAAATCATGAACGGCATCAAAGTTCTATACATTAGTTTATATTAAAGTCCCTTTTGCTTACTTACTGTATGGGGGTCCTTTGACCTCTCACCTTAAGTTGTATTATTGAAAATAGGCTCTTCGGTACCCACAGGTCTCCCCTTTGCAGACATGCCCACTTTATGCAAACACCAACGTAGCTCTGGGCTAAAAAACATGCAGCAGAAATGTGTTTTTTGAATATTTCTGCACACTTAAACAGTCTTGACTGTAAAGCTGAGACTCTTGTGGAGTCGTCGAGTCCAGTTCATGTGTGACGATGTTAGTTTCCATAGCAACCCTGAGACCATTGTTTTAAACTTGACCTCACACTCGAAACGACCTCTAAGATAATCACAGCCTCGTGAAACTGTCCGACCACGAGCTGCAGGCCGAGGACGTCTTTCCTCCGGACGCTGACAATGACATGGTTTCTGAGCGATTTAGTGACCGCCGTTTTATCACAAGTCTTGGTGATCAGAACCTTAAATGAACCTCCGATCTGAGCCTCGCAGCCCCGTGCACGCACCGAGCAAACAGTTCTGCAGACGCGATAATGATCCTCTGTGTTTTATTGCACCCTTACACTGAGATAAGCGGCTGTTATCAGATGACACTAACCTGCTTCTCCGTCTCACTCTGTGTCCGCTGACGATCTTTGGACCTCAGCGAGTTTACAGGACCGTGGAGCCCACGATCAACACATCCATAACAAGAGTCACAGGTGAGAGAGCACGGCCTGAGTCGGTGCGTGATGAAAGCTTTGATTCGCTCTCCGTTTCCCCCGCGATCATTTCCAAATCAACAAACCAAGTTCAGTCATTTAGTAACGATGCTTAGTGTTGTTAAAGGAGTAACACACCAGTTTGATCCATGCAGCAGAAGCAGAAACAATCACAGCCAGCCACAAACTTTTGTTCCACTCTTTCTTGTCAAAACTTGGGCCTGTGCTTTTAGATGTTGAGAAAAATCCTTTTTCTTTAACCAGGAACATTCGTTATGTCGCTCAGACTAACCGTCTCTCTTCCTTCTCGCCTCATTTTAATTTCTCAGATGCGTATCAGTTCCTCAGTGACCCTCCTCCTGACCTTTACCCCAGTGTAGCGGTGGTGGGCTTCTCCGGCTTCTTGGGATTATTTTTGGCCAAAGGTAACCTACACACACACACAAACACACACACACACACACACACACACACACACACACACACACACACACACTTCCCTCATACGCTGTTTGTCTCAGCCTGCCCGCTGCACCACCAACTAACGTCCAACAGTTCCCAGAATTCATCTGGTTATGCAAACACAAACATCTTATTTATGGTGGCTGTGTCTGTGACTGCAGGCATGCTGCTGCATCTCGCTGTGATCTAAAGTGTCTGTGTGTGGTAACACCTCGTCAGTGTCGTCACGGTCAGCAGGTGGAGCAGCAGCAGCGACTGTGACACGGCTCACGGAGGCGATGGAGGTCGTTTTTTAAACCTCGAGTGTCCGGTTGCAGCAGTTTGCATCAACATTTGCATTCCTTCTCAGTCAAATCTTACCACACACACACGAAACACACGTCATTCAGTCTGAGTTCTGTCTGAGGATGTCGTTGTTTTCTTGTTGTCGTTTCCTGAGAATCATCCAGTTTTTTAACGTAACAAATACGAGGTGAACGAGTCCAGCTCAGCCTCTCCTCCTCTGACAGTCTGTGAGATAAGTTATGAAATCATTAAATCTGAGTAAACACCTCAGTTATAGCAGCTCCCTCTTTCTTTCTTTCTTTCTTTCTTTCTTTCTTTCTTTCAGGCTCCAAGGTGAAGCGACTCATCTTTCCAGTCGGCCTCATGGCTCTGAGCGCCTCCATGTTTTACCCGCAGCAGGCAGCGTCTTTACTCAAGGTGTGTGTGTGTGTGTGTGTGTGTGTGTGTGTGTGTGTGTGTGTGTGTGTGTGTGTGTGTGTGTGTGTGTGTGTGTGTGTGTGTGTGTGTGTGTGTGTGTGTGTGTGTGTGTGTGTAAGCAGTGTGTAGCTGCTCCTCTTCATGTTTCAAGTGTCTCTGAGATGTCAACAGTTCTACCAGAGATACACATTCACATGGTTTCATTAAAATCACAGTTTGAGTGCAGAAGATCTAATATTTCACATAAAAACACACTAATTAATGAATTTATTAATCACCCATCATCCCCTCAGGTGTTACCATTCGGCCTTGATTGATAAACTAAACTAGCCAGCTGTAAATCTTATAAAGTAATTAAGTCCAGCTCCACCTGGAGCAGCCATAACTGTAAGATACTGCTCATGCTTTAAAGCATCAGTATTAACAATCTGTTATGTAATATAATAATAATTAACCAGCCAAGGGCGCCATACTTTTACTTTGAGACTTTGTACGTGTTGCTGATCATTGAGTTGTTTGTTTGCATAAGATGATTTAAAGGTCGAGACGGTCTCGGCACGTCTCTGATCCAACACTTGACCTCACATCAGGGTCTTTGGTGGTTCACAGACATTGTGTTATGCAGAAGGAAGCTGTGTGGATGTACTGGTCAGGGGGAAAGAGTCAGAATCGAACCCTGGCACGCTCTACCAGGTCTGCTGTGTCTAACTGGACACCAAGAAGTTAAAATACTTGAACTTTGGACTCTGCTGGAGGATCCCGAGGCGTTCCCAGATGTGCTATGAAGTCCCCACAGCAGGTTCTGGGTCTGCCCCGGGATCTCCTCCAAAGGGAAGCACCTAATCAGATGTTGGACCACCTCATCTCCTCACCCTATCTGTAAGGCTGAGCCCAGCCACCTGGTGAATGAGGTCACTACCCAACGCTCATGACCACAGGTGAGGACTGGAAAATGGAGAGCTCTGCTTTCTGGCTCAGCTCTCTCTGAACCACAGCGGTCCGGGAAAACAACGTCCACGGTACTGCAGACACCGCACCAACCCGCCGGGTCCATTTCACACTCCAGCTTCCCATCACTCAAGAACAAACCCAGAGATACTTGAACTCCTTCACTTGAGACAATCTGAGTCCATGTGGATGAAGCATTACTCCCTTTTTTTGATACCCTGTGTTAGTAACGTGTGTCACGTTCCACTTTACTGCTACAAGGTCACGCTGTTTACATCATGGGACTGTGCAGTCACGTATCGGCTGGATTCTCTGACTTCCCGATGCCCGGCTGGTTAACAAGTCAGCAAAAAGATCAAACATTTGACTCTGTTTTTTATTTATTGTTCCTCCCTGTCCTGAAATACACTCAGGGAAACATCTGTGAAAGCAGGAACAGTGACATTTACGAGTTCTTGTATTTTTAGGATCCAGATTATTCCTGGTAGGTCGGCGTTTCTTCTAATGAGCGCCGCAGAGCCAGAAAAGGTCATTCTGGGAGAGCTTTGCAACAGGAAAGAGGAAAATCACACCCTCACCCTTTAAACCGTCACGTAGATTAAAACTTTCCAGGCAGGAGTCATGCTTTACTTAGCGGTTATATCAGCGTTTGTGTATGTTTGATCTGTGACTCGCTTCCTTCTAGGAAAGGGTTGTGCTTCCCTGCAGGAAGTCCTGGCTGTGAATTGTGTGTTTCTAATTTCCACTGATGTCTGGGTCGTTTTTATTTACTGTATTTCCACCCGGTGAGCCGACACAGAGGCACAGAAATGCATGAAGGACGTACAGGAGCGGGGACACACCCTGATTCCATCACAACACATGCAGGCATGAAAACACATGAGCCGACAAGATAACGAAACGTTGAGCCTCTCCCGAACAAGGAGGGTATAAAAATGAGGTTATCAAAAAAGGGAAATGTTCCAACACAGAACTCAGATGCAGGTTTTTATTTTAACATTTTGGCAAGATGTTCCTCTCTGATAGAAGTTTGTCGTTACCTTCAGTAAATCACCAGAGTTACACAAAGCGATCACCTTTGTGGTTCTGAAGGTGTTTCAACACGTCGTTGCCCAGGTAACCGTGATAATAACCTTCTGCAGAAAGTTCTGCAGAAACATCTTCAACATCTGCAGCAGGGGCAGTTTCCATTTAACACAAATAACACGACAGGTTAAGAAGAGAAAGAAATATCAAAATATTTCTCACAGAGAAGGTGACTCTTGTTTCCCTTACAAAGATTTCATAAATAATGTGGTACCATTCCTCTATAAACAGGCTGTCTGGCTTAGGCCGCATTCAGACATTCATTTGAGTTGGGTAGTTTGTTTTGGCCGCCAAAAAAACCCCCACAGAGAAGTTGTAGCGGAGATCCAACTTTTGGAGAAACGCAGTCGCCAATCAGACGCTCGGACTCGGACAAATCTAAACTGTGACACTCTGCATGTTGTGTTCTGACTTTGTTTGTTTCATGAAGCTGCTGAAGAGTCTGACTGATATTTACATTGCAAAGCAGAGAAACAAAGAAGTTTAATTTGGTTTGATTTGTTTGAGAGAGCAGCGGTCGAGAGACATGGACAGTGAATGAGAGGGAGCGAGCGCCGGCCTTGATGAAGTCGTTAATTAAGTTATTTCCTGATTGTTTCACAAAGGTTACCTTCAACACAAACAGACACACGTCCACACAGTAAACCAAGCAGCTGATTTGTTTTAATATTTGCAGATGTAGAAACCCAAAGAGTGGTTCATCCAAATGATCAGAAACAGGTTTGAAGTCATTCTTCATGTTACACAGTTCCGAGAACAAGAAACAAACTGGTTTAAAACAAGTCCATGTCCAGAAATATATCTTTAAAATCAGGTTCTGAATGTGCAGCTTCCCTCTCCGCTGACACCACGTCTATACTTAGCCTTCTTCAGAAAGTTGCTTCTTCTCTCGAATTCATTCTGTTTCACATTAAACGGAAGTAAAGTTTTCCCGTCAGTCGGTCGCCCTTTGCTCAGGGAGAACGACGACGACGACTCTAGTGATGACGTTGAAATGTGAAACATGGACAGACAGTGTGGACAAAGTGAACTTTGTTGTACCTACAAACATTAAACTGTCCTTTTGTGTACTTTCCTTTTATTACTAATGTTGGTTAAACGTCGATTGGCTAACTGGTGGTTGTGATGTTTCCACCAGGTGAGTCGGGACTCGGCGTACATGTGGGCTCAGCAGGGCCGCGGCTCCCTCGAGGCTCTTTGGAAAGAGCCGCCGTTTGGCAAAAAGAAGGTGAGTGTTCTCTTAAATATTTACAGTTTGAAATGAAACCAGCCGTACGCTCAGGGCGATGCAGCCCTGGTGGAACGTCCTGCTGCTGAATCTGTCCCCTCACTTAAAGCTTCAGCTGAATGACTAAATGTGTGCGATGCTCCGATTGTTCTTTAGGAGAAGAAAGAATGAACAGACGGCAACGACACGACGAGCTGAGATGACCTCGCCATCCTGAGAGAAACACACACTCCCACCTGTAGATCAACTCTATGCATCACACACACACACACTGCTGAACACCTCCTGCCTCTCTCTTGAGTCATTCCCAAACATTCCAGTTAATCCAGATAAGTTTGTGCATCTGTGTTTGCGCTCCACCTCCTCTGTAATCACTCCTAGTTTCTCCTTCGCTGACCTTGGCTTGTTCCAGTTTCTGTTTTGTCTGTTTGTCTGCGGTTTTGTCAGCAAATCATCCAGACTTAAAGCTGCACAACACAACTTCACAGACAGACTTTTAAAACTCTAGAGCGCTGGATCACAGAATTCGTCTTCACAGCACGTACACTTGTAGTTTGATTTATTCTCTCCAGACTTCAGTTTAAGTTCAGATCTTGTGTAAGTCCAACACAGCGACCACCAAGTCCCTTCATCGTCTTAACGTTCTTACGGCTGGAATTAATCCTGACAGATCGAAGTCCAGCTCCGCTGCTTGTCTAAACATCTTTCAGTTAGAAGACATCACCGTGGACACTGTGTGTGAAACTGCAATGAACATTTTTCATGGACTGATTATTTAATGAATCCCTAAAGAGGAGTGTGACCAACGACTGAAGATATGAATTGAAGGAATCTTCCTGTTCCTGCCACAACTGCTGAGGTTATGTGTTGCTCAGCTCGGTCCAAAAACACCACTTACATGTCTCAAAGTGTTTTTACAGGAGTTATTTAATAAATTATTTCTTGGTATCTTCCTTAAATGTCACTTTTAAACTTCATTTTATCCAACAGAAGTAGTCGCTGATGTCCAAACTTCACATGGCACCAAACCACGAGAGAGTAGAGGCAGAAAGCGATTGTGAACACAAGGAGAGCGAAAACATGCACAACTTGAACTCATTCACTCTTGACCTGCCTTCAGAGGAGGGATTGCCATAGGGGGGGGTGAATGAGTGGTTGACCTGAGGATGGATGCTTGTTGGGTGGAGATGGATGGTTAACTAAGGTGGATCTTGTGCTTGAACTCTTCCTTTAGAAGTTTGACGGGCTGCTTCTGTTTTTATGAGCCACATCCTACAACGCCAAGATATCGTGCTCACTACTCATTGTTTACTGTTTCAAACATGTCGACATATTTATGTTGCGTTCACGTCGCAGTTTGATGCTGATAACACGTCGGTAAAGGGCCAAACAATGTGTGATTCACTTATCAATGAGCTGAATGTGAACCTGTTGATCGTCCATGTCTAATAATGCACTGTACATACGCTGTATGAGGTTTGATTTTGATGTAATTAAATCTGACATCTGACTGGAGGTGACGTCTTCTTTAACTCACTAACGAGCCGCCACGTTTCTACAGGAGCCCAGAGCGGACGGACCAAAAAACACTCTAGATATGGCAATGAAAATAAAATGCCACATCGAGTTGGTTAATCTACTTGCCCAATCTGTGGTGGCGGGAAAAGACAAAGTTTATATGAAGGTGAAGTGCAAGCAAGAATCTCAGTTATCCTGTAAACAGGAGGCCAGTTTGGTGACTGCACGGCTGTTAAACCAGTTTGTAAAGGGTTGATTCCAAAAACTGCAGTTCCTCTAACGTCCACCTGAGACTGGCTCCAGAAGGGAGTCAGTCTCCATAAGTCCCCATGTCCAAATGTCCAACTTCACAGCAGAAATAAACATGTTTACAGCCTGGTACAAAAAACAGTTTTGGTCTCTGTAGCTAATTTCCCCGTTCATGACAACTGTACTGAGGGTGAATTTATATACAACTCACCTGTTCACATTATATTAAGGCTTAAAGTTATGCAGGATTAAGAGCATGGACGCTCCACCGATCCACGTCTTTACCGATATTTAGATTAACGTGGCGGCGGCCAGAGTTGCTGTGTTTGCAGCACTCGAATGAACTCCCTCGTTCCTCTGAGGTCGAGACTGTGTGCGAGTTTAAAGAAAACTTGTTTATAACGGATTTCCATTTTCACAAGGACTCAAAAGAGTCTGGAACGTATGATGGGTCGTTGGTGATGTGATCTCTACTTCTTGTTTTTCTTTGAGTCTTGGCAGCTGGAAAATGTAAAGGCCGATCATGTGAGCAGAGGTCATGTCCTGTTGTTGAGGTTGAGGATGACATTGCAACACTTCCTCAAACAACCCTGCAGAAAGTTTACCGCTTAACGTGACGCTCGAACTGATAATCCTGTGTAATCTCTCTTTGTCTTTGATTTAACCTCAGACTGTTATGAAGTTTTCTTACACGGGGTCATGTGTGAGGTCTTCTCCTGACCTCACCATTGATCAGAAGTCTCTCCACAGCACAGATTGCTGATGTGATGTCTCTGCAGACAGACTGGAGGATGAATCAGTGTTTTACACACAGCATGAGATCACCAACAGTCTGGAGAACCACGACACGACAGCACATTTCAAACCGTCACCGACTCGACAAGAAGAGGAACGGTAACATGTTTTAAAGTTCCTCAAAACTTTTATGTGACTCGCTGTGAAAGCATCTCAAGGTTTTCTCACATCATTGTGTGAAAAAAAAAACGCCCAGTCCTCGACACGACACACTGTTTCCGTTCCCTTTTTACCGCTCGGGGACAGATTTTGTAACGATAGGAGCTTCTCGTAACGGCATCATCAACTTTTGCTGATATCAAATGGAGGTATCGCGGGACATTTAGAGTTCCCGTCAGGGGACAAATGTTGCATTTACTCTGTCCAGTAAGAACTGGTTGATTAAGCGAGGAGTCGGTATCATCAACAACACAAGACATAGCAGCCAGCTCATATTACTGACTAGTCCAACAACTTTTCTCTTAGCTTCCTCTGTCAGAGTCCTCTTCGCTCTCTTCCCTCTGCCATTATGTCCACAGAAGCTGCTGAGCACCGGCCCTGAAAACCTCCTCTGCAGCATCGAAACTCAAACTTGTATTCTACTTTAGTTTGCATGTATGTTTAAATGTATTTGGAGCATTTGGGCCAAACGATATGTAAGTGAATTAATTTGTCAGTGTCGATCGAATCAATCAGGAGTTAACTTGGCTTCCATGACCTGGTTTCATGGGGTCACGACCTGCAGAAGTGTTTTCCGTAACCTGGTGAATGTTTAACCAGACGCAGAGTCGAATAATTCAACGTAAACAAGACCCGAGCGGATCGAAGGTCAGAGAAGTGTGAAGACTGTTCTCCAGCATCATAAATCTCCAGTCAGTCTTTTCATTTTGGTATTTTTCCAAGTTCACTGCAGTGAATCGATCATTGTTCAGCTCAGACGGATTAAGATAAGACCGACGTTAACGAGCACACAACGCGGAAATTCTTTTGTTTATGTTTGCAGGGAAGTCTTCATGCTGTGTCACGGTGTGGAACTTCACTGAACGTCTCGCTCCAGAACCAGAACCACGATTTGATACTGATCGACAGGCGTTTCCAATCATACTCATTGAGGTCCTGTTCCATTTATAACAGGCAGCAGAGTCTGGAGAATGGAATGGAACCTTAATCATACTTGTGTTTACCTACGGTTTCATAAATTCAACTTTTGTTTTTGCTGATTATTGTAGATATTTCAATTTTTTAAAGATAACCCTTCCAAAGGAGAATAGACAAACAGCATGCACCACTCTGACATGTGATCAATGATTATTTTATTGAAAACTGAAGTGATATCGATGCAGCCTGCACGTAGAAATGCACTAAAACTAACAAAGGGTTAACGAAATTTAAGAACAGACACAAATGATTCAGTGACAGCAGATAAAAGCCAGACTAAACACTGTGAGCGACACAAAGAATCATATCACGGTTACAGAATTCCCCTTTTTTTAAAAGCTCGACTATGAATCAAGCCGCTTGAACGCAGAGAGAAGTCGAGGAGTCAGCGTCTCTGCTCAGACGCTCGTCTTTCCTCCTCCTCCTCCGTCCTCTCGCGCCCCGACCTCCCGTCATTCCTCGGCCGGAGTGGCCATCTTGACGAGGCTGTTCTTGTCGAACCTGAACAGCCTCCAGCCCTCCTCCTCGGAGAGGTCCTCGGCGCCGCGGCGCTTGTAGAACTGGACGGACGGCTCGTTGTTCTCCGCGACCACGAACAGCATGCCGGTGCAGCGCATCTTCATCGCCAGCTGGACGAGAGAGAGAGAGAGAGAGAGACGAGAGTTAAAAGGGTCGGTCCTACGTTTCCCATCATGCAACTCAATGGCTGAGTAAACTCACTCACATCACTGAGATGCCGCAGGATCTCCGATCCGATGCCCAGCCCTGAAAAAACCCACAAACAGAATCTGTTAATATAAGACGATTAATTAACTAATGAATGAATTAAAGGTGGACTGGAGCAGGCGTTTACCTCTGTACTCGTTCATCACAAAGAACTCCTCCAGGTAGAGCTGCTTGCCAACCCACGGGTCATAAGTGAAGTAGTACATGGCGAAGCCGACCACCGTCTGACCTGCAGACACAAGTCAGACAGTTAGAAGTGATTTTCCATACACTGGATTTATTTAGATTTATGCACACCAGCTGTGTTAACATCTGTGCGACAGTGTAAACATGAGTTTATCCTAACGAGAGTTTAAAATGAAGTGTGACCGGCCTGGATACAACGTGCCAGGTTACCAAACTCATGTGTTCGTCAGCTCTGTGTCTGAGTTATAAAAAGATCCAACACCTGCAGCCACAGCTGGGCCGTCTGAAGCTCGAACAGCCCCGACTTCCGTTATTGTAAATTTACTTTACAAAAACAGGAAGCGTGCACTGTATAGCACAGAGTCAGACGGTGGGAGCTCAGACTTAGAAACGAGATCAGACGCGACTCAAATAAGCACACGGACACGTCAGAGCGTTCCCTCCGAAGCTTGGTAACGCTGTCCGGGTTCGTACCGTCGCTGTTGTTGTTCTCTCCTTGGATTTCGGCGATGACACAGTGGTAGAACGGGGTGTCACCGAATCCATCCTCCAGGAGCTCTGCGGAGGAAATCGACTCTTTAGACACGAGAAGCAACAAACAATAATAATAATAATAATAATAATAATAATAATAATCTGTGAGGACTCGGGCAGGCGGGGTCACCTTTTTCAGTCAGTTCCACCTGGTTCTCCATCTCTTCGTATTTTGCAAGTTCCTGAAACGAGACGGACAGAAACAAGTTTAAAATAAAGTCTATGACTGAAATTTGTACTTTTACACTAAAAAAACAGTTTGTTCTAACACTTTTAAACAGTTTTTACAACTATAATAACACATGATGTTGTATATGAATGCTTCATAGGGGGTTATAGCCAGTACTCGAGTTGAGGGGGGATGGGGGGGGGGATGGCATCCCCCATGGGGGAAAAATGGTCAAAATCATCCCTCTTCTAAAACGGTCATCCCTTCACATATCACATAAATTAAAAATTTCACCTGGTTTCATTTTACAACTCGACTACTGGTTATAGCTGCTCATAGCGTTGATGACTTTGTTATAACGGATCGATTTATCAACAAAACACAGTTTCTTCCACTTTACATGTTTCTAAACTGAACATGTTGAACTCATGTGACATATAAGTCATATTTAGGTGATGATGCTCGTTAATTTCGGGTCTGGTTCGGTCCAAAAACACCGGAACTGGGTCAGGCCTCGGTAAGTACATAAGCCTGAGGACGTCAGCTGAGTGACCATATTTGGAAGCACCGGATGTGAGTGCGGTAAACAAAAGGCCGCCGAGGCTCGGACATCCTCCGGACACCGACAGTCACCGTCGGTACCGTCACGGCGGTGTTATTCGTCGGTGTTACCGGAGCTCCCGGTTCACGCGCAGCTCACGGCTAACCGCTCGCGCTCACCTTCACCAGTCGTAATATATCCGGCACGTCTCTGGGTTCCGCTTTCCGTAATTTATACTCCATTTTCTCCTCTTGCTCTTTTTTCCTCTCGTTAGAAGTCCTCGGTATGTGAAGTGAAAGATTAGATGTTTCTTCATTCGCTTCAGAGTGGCTTTATCCCCGCAGTCAGCCTCTGGTCCGGACGCGTTCGTCGACACAAGAACATCCAGCAGAGTTCACCCTCGGCTGGGTCGCTGCCGCTTCATCTGCCCTCCCCTTTGTTTACATGCTCCTATATATACCCGGCTCAGGCTGCCACCTGATTGGTCCTCCCGCCCGCTACAGCTCAGATTTCTTGGCGGAATAGGCGACGCCCTCTTTTTGTTTTAGCCAATCGTGCCAAAGGCTGGTGCTGACGTGGACAGAGTGTTTTGATTCTGTCGTAAGGTCTTTTTTTTTAGTGGTGGGAAGTTCGGTTCTTTTTAGGGAGTCGGATCATTTGACTCGCCAAGAAGAGCCGGTTCCCAAACGGCTCTTCATTTTACCACTTATACGTTTTATAACACAGCCAGGTTTAGCGCTGTTTTAACGTACGATTTGTATGTGTACACATATATCATTTAAACTTAGGGATGCACCGAAATGAAAATTTTCGTCCGAAACCGAATAAAAATTAAATGGTTGGCCGAATACCGAAACCGAATATGAAATGCGGTTTGTCTTGTCCCTTTCTTAAAAAACCGCTGTGCCAGGTCACAGGACTCTACGTCTGACTCATATGTTTTGATCAAATGATCAAAAAAGCATTGAGTCGCTCGTTTCTTCTTTCCATTATTTATTTTCAAAACGAACAACAAAAATGCTCTCAAATTAAACATAAGGTCAAAAACTGTGTCGGTCCTCTCTCCTCGTGTTCACCTGTGGGTTCCAACAAAAAAACCTCTTCCTTCTTCTAAACACGCCTCCTCCTCTCTCCACAGCTGACCTGAGCTAATAAGTTAGTTAATCAAAAAAGCTAAATACATAAACAATTAATAAGTCCAAATGACTATTCTCATACCATATAATTCATCTAAATTATAGAATAATTAAACACAATAAATTGGCTCCAACACGGTTGTTACATTTTTCACAATTTTTTTTACTATTGCATAAATAGCCTAGAATAAATTTGTAGACATGTTTTTTCAAAGAAAGTAAATGTTTATTTAATATCCTTCAAATATTCCAGTAGAATTTCCAGTTAGTATAATTATTATTTCATTTTTACTGTTAGAAAGCCCATGTTGTTTTAATCACTGTTAATTTGTTCTTGAAAGAAATACTATTTAGTTTTATTATGTTTCAGGTGAATTTCCATTTTTCCCACGTTAATGAACGCATCATAGTCATTCCGACGGTCATTGAACGCACCTCGCATGTGTGAGATGCCATAGTTTAGTTTATAGCTTTGCTAAAGAGCAGTGTATGATGTATTTCTTACTGTGTTTTTCATATATCCTGCATCGTGGGTTTATTGTTTGTGAATGACAAAATAATCAGCAACCGTGGCCAGATCACCGCGCACGTTGTTTCATTGCATCAATTGCGTCACGCCACTATTCGGCCTTACTATTCAGCAACTTCACCGAAAGCCAAAATGCACTTTTGGGCCATTTTCGGTGCATCCCTAATTTAAATTCAATCCATTCCTTGTACGTATTCTAAAGTAAAAATTAGATTTTCTTAGATTAAATTGCTGTAGCCAGTCGTTTTCACTACATTTACAGACCGTTGTAACTCTCTGAAACCACCCAGTGAATTGGTTGCACTAACTTAATTGTAGAAGTGCTCTGCTACACAAAGCAGATAGAAAAACGTATAAATACGTAAGCAGTAATATTGACATTCAGTCACTGCATGCAATGAGCACCGGTAACGAAATGTATTACTTTACAAAACAAAACAAAACAAAAATTAAAAAATAAACATAAACGGTTCGCGGACGTGAGCTGGCTCCCATCGTTCACTTAAAAGAGCCAGCTCTTTGAACCGGCTCGTTCACGACTGACACATCACTAGTCTTTGTCTTTGTTAGAAAAGTACTCTGCACTTTGACTACAAGAACAAACATAGTACAAGTTATCAGTTTGAAGTAAAAGTTTTGTAAACAAATTAACAGTAGAAAACACGTGCTCATGTAGAACATGAAGTACTCTTCATCTGGAGTTTCTTAAACGGTTATTAAAGTTAAAGTTTTATAGTTAGCTACACGTGAAAGGCTGATGCATTATGTCACAATCCATAGACAATCCATAATCCAACGTACACTACAAGGCAGTAGTGTTGTGACATAATCCATCGTCCACCATCAGTTCCTGCTATCACAGCGTTTGTGACTAAAATCTAAAAAATGTTGGTGACATAACAGCCAGAAAATGTGACCTTATATAAATTCTACAGAGGCAGCATTATTATTATTATTATTATTATTATTATTATTATTATATACTGTTATTAACAATAACATTACCATCATATCATCAGTACTATTACCATCATCTTGTCGCTGCACCTTATTTACCTATCTATCTATCTATCTATCTATCTATCTATCTATCTATCTATCTATCTATCTATAAAGAAAACCCTTGAATAAGAAGGACTGGATTCAGAGTATCAAAGTTTAAGTTTAATTTATTATTCTTGTACAAGAAGGAGCGTTTAACACACAGAAGGGGTTTGCAGAGAAAAG
Source organism: Larimichthys polyactis (assembly GCA_018985215.1). Lineage (NCBI taxonomy): Eukaryota > Metazoa > Chordata > Actinopteri > Sciaenidae > Larimichthys > Larimichthys polyactis. The sequence goes on from JAFMOB010000004.1 coordinate 780,354, forward strand.
GCTCCCTGAGGAGCTCTAACCTCTCACCTGATACAGATAATATCATAACATTCCTTTTTGTTTTTCTGCTCAGTAATGAACATTATGTATCACAATGACACTTCTCAGGCCTGTTTCTCACGTCCTTGTCTCTCCTGTCCTTGAACTACTGATTTATAATTATCTCTCCCTGCCATCCTCAGTAAAAGTCCAAATAAAGAACGTGCACAAGACATGCAAAGACAGAAAACACACATTATATATTTTATAACATGATCCACAGCCCACTCTGCCTGAGTCAGTGTTTGCTGTGTGATGTTTTCAGCCTGGTGCCTGTCAGGCTGAACTCAGGGAGGTAAATCCACCTACGGAGCGTGCGTCACGTCACGTGGCAGTGGGCGTGGCCTCACACCGACACGGAATGCAGCCTGTGGTCCTGTTTGGCACCGTGCCCCGGTACCGTGCCCCGGTTCTCCACCTGAAGAGGAAATCACTTCTGTCTGTACTTTAACGGAGCACCGGCTTTTTTTTTGGACCCTCCGAAGTTCAGCGCTCACCCTCCGGACACTGCGATGCTCTCACCGAGGTCAGTGTGCTCACAGAGCCCGTGGAGTCAGAGCCCTGCCCGGCTGTAACGTGTCTGCTGTTTACCTGGAGCTCTGCTCACCGTCAGCGCCTTTAAAGCAGGTTAACCCGGGCTAACTAGCGGCCCTGGGAGTTACCCGGGTTAGTGATCTGTCCCGGTTCTGTGGTTGGAGAAGTTTAGCTGAAGAAATGAGGCGCAGCAGTGAGACAGGCCCAAACAGGGTGGAGCTCATTGTGTGCATGAAGGGAGTGTTCAAACCAACACAGTACTGCTAATATATAATATATACTATATACTGCTAATATATAATATATACTATATACTATATACTGCTACTATATACTATATACTATATACTGCTACTATATACTATATACTATATACTGCTACTATATACTATATAATATATACTATATAATATATACTGTATACTATATACTACTACTATACTATACTGCTAATATATAATATATAAACTATATACAGATCTGCTAATATATACTATATACTGCTAATATATACTATATACTACTAATATATACTATATACTA
>JAFMOB010000004.1:786470-848970 GCA_018985215.1 Larimichthys polyactis
GTAGAGATCTCCAGCTCGGTGAAGATCTCCGGCAGCGCTCCGACGGCGCCCAGCACCTGACCGACCATACGATCCGCTCGGCACAGTGTCGGGTCGATCTTAGTGCCCACACCTGTGCACACACACACAATTACTTTTATTTAAATGTTTCTGCTTGTGACTGTCTCGTGAACGGAGATGTACGGCGTGCGCGTGGACGTACCGATAAGGCCTCCGGGTGCGGCGTACTGCAGGTCGTTGTGCTCGGCGAACAGAGACACGATCTTGGAGAAGATGGGTTTGCACATCAGCTTTCCTTCCTGGTCTTTGGACACGATACCGGGTCGCACCTCGATCTTTGACCCACCTGTAGGGTCGCACAGAGAGGAGGACGGGTTAGATGGACTCACAACTTAACGGGTGATTCTTCAGGCCGGAGTGACACGAACAGATCTCACCTTGAGCACTCCCTTCAGGATACTTCCTCCTGCCACGCCTCCCTTCAAGTCGTCGACTTCACAGCCGGGCTTGTTCACGTCGAAAGACCTGATGACTGAAACGTGGAAGGCGTTCATTCAAACCCTGACCGAGCATTTTATCGGACAAACAGAAGACAAAGGGGACGGAGAGTTTTCTTACCGATGAGTCTGGGCTCGGAGATGAAGTCTCGGATGGGCACTGGGATCTTCTTGACGATGTACTCGCAAACCACCTCGATGTTGTACTTGAGCTGTGCGGAGATAGGAATGATGGGAGCGCCCTCTGCCACCGTGCCTGCAGGAGGAACGTGACACACAGCGTCAGGTGACCGTCACCAAAGACTTAGACCTCGGTGTGGTTTGTACTCACCCTGCACGAAGGCGAGGATCTGCTCGTACTGCTCTTTAGCCTGGCTCTCCTTCACCAGGTCGATCTTGTTCTGCAGGATGAGGATGTGTTTCAGCTTCATGATCTCGATGGCTGCCAGATGCTCCGAGGTCTGTGGCTGAGGACACGACTCGTTACCCGCTGGCAGAGAAAAGAAACGACAAAAAAAACACATGATGATTTCTGAAGAGCGAAGTTAAAGACACACCGATGAAGTTTATCTTACCGATAAGCAGGAGGGCTGCGTCCATGACGGCGGCTCCGTTCAACATGGTTGCCATCAAAATGTCGTGACCGGGACAGTCGACAAACGACACGTGTCTGCGAGGAAGGAAAGAAATGTTTCAAACATCTTCTAGTCTAACAGTCGAAGGTGACTGTGATGCTGTTCTGGTCCGTCCGGCACGCGACTTCAAACCCACCGGGAGCGTTTAGACTTTTTTACTTGCTCAGGTTTGGTCATTTTCCTGGTTTATGTTCTTCTAAATATGCTTCTACATGTGGAAATATGTTGTTTGTTTGTCTTTTTACACCGGCAGTTTGCACGGGGTATTTTATTTTGAAAATACAGCGTTCTCTGATGTTTCTGCGTCTGGCTTCCTGTCAGCTCGAGGTGCTCTGTGGAAATTGACGCCGGCTGCTCGCGGCGTCCCGCTTCTGAACCGCACCGCGGCGGTGAAACATGGATAGAACGGCCGCATGTCGCTGCAGTTTGGGGGTTAACCTGACTTCAGTCTCACCTGACCAGCTTGAAGTTGCCCTTGGTGCCGGGATGTCTGAGGGAAACTCGTCAGGAGTGCTGCTGCCACACGACCTGTAGCACTCTGGCCTGGGACAGCTGGGATCTTCCAGCTTATAAACCTACAAACAATGTCAGCGTGTCAAAGTGTTTATCCTGTTAACTTCTTAATTACGAGTGTTTAATTAACTTCACTGGCCGATCACTAACCTTAGCGTTCGCATATCCGAGCTTGATGGTGATGTTCCTCTCCAGCTCGTTCTTGAACCTGACAGTGTGAACACCAGAAATGGCTTTCACCACCGTGGACTTCCCGTGGGCCACATGACCGATGGTGCCTACGACAGAGAGAGCAGGAGACAGACGGTTAGACAGGAAGTCCAACCGGTCACGTCCAAACTTTATTCAAATGAGCGCCACCACCCCCCTCGTACCGATGTTGATGGTGGCCCTGTCTGCTGATGATCTCTGGAGAGAGAGGCGTCAGGGTGGACACGTCCTGCCGAGAGAACAACTCACATTGAAACCGACAAACATCACAAGGCATCTTTACATTGTCAAATCTGGCCCTCTTTTAAAGTTTGGACTCTCCTGGTTTATATAAATGCAGGCAGGGGCGCCGTGTAGGGGGAAAAGTTAGGACAATTCCAAGGGCCCACGACTGACAGGGGCCCCAAAAAAATAGGTAAACACCAATATAAAATGATTAAAACCATCATCATTGAGTGTATATATTTCAGTATTTCAGTTGCAGGCCTTTTGATTAGTGTTCTGTAAAGCTTCTGATGGGATGGTTCGGTCCTAGAGATGTGGGGACAACAGCTGAGGCAGGGGGGCCCAATTTGATTTTTTTTTGTCATGGGGCCCTAAAATTCCTGGAGGCGCCCCTGAATGCATGTACAGGTGACAGTCTATAAGTAGGGATGTGTATAGTACACACAGATACTAGATTTACTGAGGTTAAGGAGATTAATTATTAAGTTTGTGTGTTTTTTTTGTTCTCCATCACCCTGTGAACATCAACACCACATTTACACTGTTGATGTAATCCAAGTGAAAGGCTGTAAAAGTAGTGGGATTACTCTCTAAACTGTCTGTTACTGATCTCATTTATATTAGTAGATAGATTAGATTAAATTAGCATTTAAATGTTAGATTTAACATTAAATTAGCACCGATGCTAAAAACGCCCCAATCGAACGAAGCAGCCGTTATTACCGGTCGACATAGTTGGCGGCTTGTCGTTGTAACGGTCAGCAGTTTACAGAACATTTGTATGTTTTTTCATTTATTAAATGTTAGTTTGGCCCCCGGGCATCTTCACTATATAAAATGTATGTACAGGTGACAGTCTATAAGTAGGGATGTGTATAGTACACATAGATACTAGATTTATTGAGGTTAAAGGAGATTAATTATTAAGTTTGTGTTTATTTTTTTTTGTCTCCATCCCCCTGTGCCCATCACCACCACATTTACACTGTTGCTGTAATCCAGTGAAAGGCTGTACAGAAGCGGGATTACCTCTTCTAACTGTCTGTTTACTGATCTCATTTATTATTAGTATATAGATTAGATTAAAACTCAGGTAATAGATTTAATTAAATGTTAGATTTAACATTAACTTTGCAGCTATGCTAAAAACGCCCCAAATCGAACGAAGCAGGCCGTTTATGACGGTCAGAGCCGTTTTACCGGTCGACAAAAGTTGGGCGGCTTGTCGTTGTAACGGTCGGAGCCGTTAGTAACGGTCGACATAGGTTGGCGGCTGGTCGTGTAATCGGTCAAACGTTTCCGTCTCGTTTCAGTTGGTTTGGCTCCGCCGGGGCCTGCGTCATGTGCCGGCTGGCACCGGCGGGCCGTTACCGTCAGCGTGACCGGCAGCGTGACCGCCTTTAAACCACACGACACGCGGACAGTTGAGTTCGTGAAGGCGCGAAGGCTGCACGCGGAGTTACGCGGCTCTTACCATACAGGTGAGGTCTTGTCTCGCCAGGTGAGAGCTGGACGAGCGTCGTGCCGACTCGCACCCGCCAATCTTGACTGAAAAGGGAAGGAAGAAGAGGAGGGCGGCTCAGGCGATGCCATAAAGAAATAATCCAAGTTATTCCGTCAAAATTCTGTTGCTGCTATTTGTATTTGTAATATTAATATATTATGTTTTTTAACAAGATGATCGTTTATATTGTGTTTTTTTTTACGCTGGACAAGTGACAAAAAACGTCGGTTTGATAACTGATCCCATCCACAGTGCAGGCAGGCAGCGCGGGGTCCTTTCACGGCGGCTGTATGCAATTTATTTCAACTGTAAAAAAAAAAACATTTAATTTAATTCAAACTGCTGCTTTTATTTATTTGTTTTACAGTTATCACCGAACAAAACTCAGCTCATCGCTGAAGCTTTTCCCGCCTCCAAAAAGTACAAATAAAATGTTTTATACGTGTGCGTGGTCAGTCGCTGTTAAGTGACGTCATCAGACGGCGTGATTTGTAGTTCTTTATTTTTTTTTATTTTTTTTTATTTTTTTTACTTTATTGCAAAATACAATACAAATAAGCATATTTAAATACAATTACAGAACTGAGCGTAGCATTTCTTACATTTAGAGTTTTATATATATTTATATTTATAGAGTACAAACAGAAACAATATAAAGTAATGGAAAGAAAAATTCTTATAGGGGATCAATCAAAAGTAAAAGTTGATAAACTGTCATACAGCAATAGGGCTTTCTTTGATTTCATAAGCTTTAAAGAATCAAAGTAAAGGTGCAGTTCTTTTAGAAAAAATTTGAAACGTGAGGTATTTTTGGAGAATTTACATTTGTGTAGAAAGTATTTGGCGAGTATAACCAAATTATTTATGTTATATTCTAGTTTTCTGTCCTCCATTATAATATTGGATTTTTGAAGTATTTCCAAAACAAATCAGACTGAAAGAGAACTTTAAATGTTCAAGTGTTTATACTTCTGTTTTACAAAAAGCACATCCATTACAGTCCAAATTAAATATAAGTCTTAAAAATTCACCGCAAGGATAAATGTTATTTATTGTTTTGAAGTGTACCTCTTCGCTTTAAGAGAGATAGGAAAACTAAGAAATTTACATCTAATTCTCTTTTTTCTTTCCTCCATTGTTTTACTTTATATTGTTTCTGTTTATACCCTATTCTTCTTAAATGTAGAAAATGCTACGCTCAGTTCTGAAAGCAACAACTTTTGTAATTGTATTTGAATATGCTTATTTTTTTTGTAAGTTTCAATGAAGTTTAAAAAAAAAACCCCAAAAAAAACCCTGACTACTGTGGTTTATCCCATCGTGCTTGAAACAGGAAGGTGAGGCGATTGGTATTCAGTTGGTCGCAATCTGCAACTCCATGAGATTTATTGTATATTATTATATTATATTATATTATATTATATTATATTATATTATATTATGTATTATTTCACCGTAATAATTACACAAATTTGCATTTAAAGTGTTCTTGTACAGTGTCCTAAGGTCGACTGTTTTGTATATCTGTGGAATGACGGTGTGGATTAGACACTAAAAAAATTCACTGATATCACTGATGATGATAAACAACAACAAGCAGCAGAGCTCTGCTTGCTGTGAGAGAGGCTTTTAGGCATCTGCGCCTGTTGTTCCACAATCTGTCCACGTTAAAAAGTTATTTTAGTAACATAACTAGGGCAGCTTTTTTATAAACATAATGCTGCCTTTGCTGGGTTACCCAACATGAGAGGCCTTCAGTTCATTCAAACAGGGTACACACAAAGAGAACACATTAAAGTTTATAGTATTTTCATGTTATGCTATACTTAACTACAATTACAAGTACTCATTAGATAAGATCAGACTGTATTCATCCCACACCAGGGAAATTCACAATACACACACGAGATATACATAAATACATAAGACAGAAAATACTCTTAAGAACTGAAGATGTACTAGTAATAGAAAAATAAAATAACATAGAAGTTATATACACACACCATATACACCTTTCAAGTACACAGTTATACATGATGATGAGTAATATACTCTCCACATCAAAAGGAAACCACATGGGACCCGAGACACCCCATCACACATGACTCTTTTAACATACATTGTAATACATATTAACACAATTGACAGTGGCGCCTCTTTTAACATACATTGTATTACATTCATTAACACACTTGACAGTGGCGCCTCTTTTACCATACATTGTAATACATACATTAACACACTCGACAGTGGCGCTTCTTTTAACATACATTGTAATACATATTAACAAAACTGACAGTGGTGCCTCTTTTAACATACATTGTAATACATACATTAACACACTTGACAGTGGCACCTCTTTTAACATAAATTGTAATACATATTAACACAATTGACAGTGGCGCCTCTTTTAACATACATTGTAATACATATTAACACACTTGACAGTGGCGCCATCCTGGCGGTTCTTTGGTACTCCCCCAAATAACCTCAAAGTCAGGATGGACCAAATTAACAGCTAGCGACTCAGACAAGTATCAAAAATGTAATCCATATGTATATAGTAGTACTAGTATTAAGTATTAGTATTACTCTATGTGCAGACACCTCAGTAGAACCGTATGTTCTTCCTCCTCGGAGTTTATTCTGTGTCACCAAAGTTGTGCAGTACTCTCCAGGTGTGAGGTTGAGAGTGAGTTTGTCGGTGCAGAGTGAGTTTGTCGGTGCAGAGTGAGTTTGTCGGTGCAGAGTGAGTTTGACGGTGCAGAGTGAGTTTGTCAGTGCAGAGTGAGTTTGTCGGTGCAGAGTGAGTTTGTCGGTGCAGAGTGAGTTGTCGGTGCAGAGTGAGTTTGTCGGTGCAGAGTGAGTTTGTCAGGACAGAGTGAGTTTGTCGGTGCAGAGTGAGTTTGTCAGGACAGAGTGAGTTTGTCAGGGCAGAGTGAGTTTGTCGGTGCAGAGTGAGTTTGACGGTGCAGAGTGAGTTTGTCAGGACAGAGTGAGTTGGTCGGTGCAGAGTGAGTGTGTCGGTGCAGAGTGAGTGTGTCGGTGCAGAGTGAGTTTGTCAGGACAGAGTGAGACCTCTCTCCTGCATGCACACTCTCCGCTGCACCGCACTACGCCCTTCAGTTCCGCCCAAAAGCGGAAATGACGCCGGTGCAGAAGATGGCGTCCGCAAAGCCCGTGGACCTGTGTTTAATTTAGAGCCGAGCCGAGCCGAGCCGAGCCGGAGCAGGGTCCGATGGACGCTAACATGGCAGTGCTGCACCGCTGCCGCCCGCTTTCCTGACTCCGGCATCGAACCCGCAACTTCATGTCCGAAGGAGCCAGAGCCGCCTGGTCGAAGAGGGGCTGTGGGGACGCGCACCGCCGAGGTGAGACGGCCGGATCCCGGCTGAGCTAAAGCTGTCACCCCCTCCTCCGGTCCACGATCCCCCCCCCCGGTAGCTCCTGTCACCGTTACCCGGGAATCGTGACAGTCAGGTCGGCCAGCTGCGGAGCTGAGCCCCGCGTGCAGCCCGACGCGCCAGCGCCACCTGAGCAGCGTCATGTGCAGCCTCAGCCTTTGTTTACGGGCTCTGAGGTAACGTGTTCGGTTAGACCCCCCTCAGACCACAGCACGGCTGCAGGTGGAGGTGTAACGAGGAGTTAGGGAGTAACTTACAGCGTTACCGTGGTAACGTCTGCTCCTCCTGTGGTCAGGACCCAATAACAGAGTGTCACTCAGGTGAGCTCTGACTACCTGTTGTTGACACCCTGACACAGACAGTCTCACCTGTAGACTGTGCTCACTCTGCACCCAGTCTACAGCAAGTTTCAACTCGTTTGTGTCACGTGTTCAGATCAGAGTGTCTTTATTGGACAGGTGTGTGCACAGGTGTGAGGGATCTGACTCTGGTTCATACAGGTATAGACATAAGTGACAGGTAGACATAAACATGAAAAATAACTATATTTATATATGTGCATAAATATAGATATACATGCACATGAGTATCTGTCTATAGAAATGTGCAAACTGCATAAAGGACGGATGGAACAAACATAATAAATATGGTTTCTACCATAACAGACTGAATGGATAAAATATAATAGATGTACAGATAATATTAGTTGATGAAAATAATCAGAGCTGCAACATTCAGTCACTTCATCAATGAGTCAAAGTCGACGCGTTAATTGGCAGTAATCACTTCATAGTTTTAGTCAGTTTATCAATGGAAAATGCCAAACGGCGTGCACGCGTTTAATATCTTTGTGTCAAATGTCATCTCAAAGCTCCGAGAAACTGATTAAAAATTAAAATAATAGTCAGTTGCAGCCCTTCTAAGTGTCTAATCTGTTGTGTCACCAGTTAAAATAATTAGTTGCAGCACTAATAAATCATTTTCTCAGATTTCTGTCGATGCAAAATCTGCCTCAGCGTGTTATTTCTGTTTGTAGACAGACCGGACTGATATCCGCTGTATTCAGTTTAATGCAGCACAAGGAGACGATGATTAATGTTCAAGCTGATTAATTTAAATGTCTCTTTGATTGTTTATATTCTCTCCTTCTGAATTTAAACCCTGCGACATGTTTCAAAAGGAGACCGGATCATGTTTACCGCTGTGCATCACCTTTAACAACACTCGCTGAGTGTTCGGGAGTCGACGGCGTAAATCGTTGAAGTTTTGAAAGTGAAATTCAGTCGGTCGGAGCAGCTCAGTGTCTTGGCACCTGCATGGCAGCATTTCTTCTTCACTCTTCCTCCTCCTCTGCTGTTCTGCCGTGACCTTTTCCACTCTCAGAGATCGGAAGGTCGCAGAAACCCCACTTACTTTTCCAAGTTGTCCATCTTCTGTCCTCTTTCCCTCGGCGTTATGAACTATAGCTGTCGATCTCTTTTAAACCAATGTTTCCTTGTCCTGTCCCGAATAGTTTAAAAAACGTGTCGCTGGCATCGAATTCAGAATGAAAACAATGAAGTTTGATGAAACATTAAATAGTTTGCGGACGATGTGATGGTGTCGTTGTGCTTCCAGCTCCTCCTCCACGTCTTACAGGTCGTCTTCTTCTTCTTCTTCTTCTTCTTCTTCTTGTCTCTGTTAGAACCAGGGAAACATAAACACAGGAAATGCGAGCGGCCCCTTAGCGCTCAGCCGTCAAAGCCTGTGATTGTTCGCCCGGGCTCCAAAAGGTACGACTTGTCTTTCTGCAACACTGCATGTTAAGCAGATCCTTTTCTGTCACGGTTAACAGAGCATCCATCGACCCCATCACTCCTCTCTGTCCTCTGCTTCATCTCTGCCCTCTGTGCTTAGACCGTAGTCAATTCTGACAGTGCTGAAGTGTCCTTTAGCAAGACACTGAACCCCTAACAGCTCTTTGGGTTTGTTTTTTAGTCTAATTGGTTGTTGAATTAAAGGATAATTCCAGTTTATTTCAACATTTTGGTTCGCAGTAAGTCACAGAATGAATCGAAAACTACGTCGGACGTTTGCAACGGACAGTTTTCTTCCAAATAAGCGCCGTGCTACGGAGCTTTCTTTGGGTTAGCTGGCTCGACTAAACCTAAAACCAAAGTCAGACACGATGATTGGTGTCTGTAACTGTTTATCCTCGTCAGGGTCGCTGGTGGGAGGCTGGAGCCTGTGCCAGCTGATTTAGGGCGAGTTCAAGGTTTTTCTTGTCAGGCATTGAGCGTGTTTGATGCATCATTTGACCAATCAGGTGCTACCTACAGCGTTATAAACGTCATTGTTGTTAAATAAAGCAAGAAAGCCTCGGTGGTTTAACCAGTAATGATCTAAAAATAAGATCTGAGCCGTGATAATCTGGAATAATCCTTGAACACTTGCTTCATTTCATTCATTCATTTTAACAAAGACATGTAGCCTTAATGAATTTTCCTGCATCTAACTCTGTTGTATTAAAATATGAGAACAGATGACCTCCTCACCTGTGTTTAAAATCCAGAACGAGGCCAAAACTATGTGGACAGTAGTAGTAGTAGTAGTAGTAGTAGTAGTAGTAGTAGTAGTAGTAGTAGTAGACGCCTTTGTCTTTGTGTGTTAATGTCAGGCTGTCCACATACTTTTGGCCACGGTTACAGATACTTTATTCCTGCTTTAATGTGGCGGTTGTGTTGGCTTTGTCGTCCAGGTGATTGACGCTCAGAAAAGGGACATTGTTAGCATCTACTGGACACAAGGGGCACTGTCCTCTGATTGGCTCGGACAACCCCCTCTGACATGCCCGTGGCCAATCAGAGGTGAGTGTGCTGTGTGTGTGTTTATTTTTATTTCACTGTGAGTTTTGTGTTTCTTAAATACACGTTTTGTTTGTGTGTGTTACCCTTATTTCTATATGTGATTGCTGTGTGTGTGCATGCTACAGAGTGTGGATGAAGTGAAGCGTGGGGTGTCGTCGCTGTGTTGCAGCTGTGAAAGAGTGACGGCTTGTGAGGACGCAGCAGCTGAGGTGCTGAGCACACGAACACTCGCTGTGTGTTCGCGCTGAACAGCTGCAGCCGGCTTCAGCGTCGTGACCTTTGTTTGTTTGTTTGTTTGTTTTCTAACACCTGCTCCTGCACTCTTTGTTCCCCTTCATGCCTCCAGGTGTGTTATGTCGGGGGCAGATGTGGAGGTGTACCTGTCCCAGGTGCACGATGGGAGTGTGTCGTCGGGCTTCCGGGCGCTTTACGAGGAGCGTCTGCTGCTGGACGTCACGCTGTTGATAGAGGAGCACCACTTCCAGGTAGTAAGACGTGAGCCTGCACGGACCTCTCTGGGGAACATTCTGAGATCTGCTCATAAAATATGTTGCAGGAATCAGGAATAATGTTGTGAGATGCCTCCTGCTGAAACGCCTGATGCGAAAATAAAAATGTTGTATGAAACGGTATGATATTGTATAACCCCGCCCCCAGGCTTGTGAGTTGACGGCTTTGGTTGCCAAGCAACCAGTGCCAGGTGGAGGCCACCAATCAGAGCAGAGCAATTAGCCGCAGCTGTTTGTGTGTCAGTTAAAAGAGAGAGAGAGAGAGAGAGAGAGAGGGAGGAAAAACGGCTGAAAGTACCCCTCGAACAAGAAGGCTTTTTGGCCAAACCGTAGTTCCTATGATTGAACCGACTTCACTGTGAGCATCCTGAGCTCTTCCTGAACGTCTACATATATATTTTATGTGGCTAATGTTAAGAAATATGACAATTAGTTTGATGGAAAGAAACTGGTACCTCTGCTTTCCTTTTCTTTTTTTTAACATGGAAGTGAGTGAGTGAGTTGGTGGGTGTTGCTGACGCCCCGGAGGTCACACAGCCAAAACTATAAGTCTGACAGCTTCAGCAGTGATATCACTGTGTAGCCCACAAATTCTCCTACGTTTCAGTTAAACAATATGTCCGTAGAGTGAAATTTATCACCATGGGAGCTGTTTCTAAATTTATTTTTCAACAGATTTTTCTCGGCCCCTCCACTCCCGAGACAATGCAATACGCACCTGTTATACATTTTTGTGTAGGAAAAGTTGAATAATTTGAAAAATACAAATGGTAGAAATTAGTAAAATACAAGCAGGAATGTCCTGAATGAGCTGAATCTAGTGATATATTTTTAATTTTTGTAGGACACAATTTGTGTAAGTAGTGAGGTGCAAGAATACTAATAAAGATTTGAAGAACAACGCGGACGCGGCATCAACGCGGATGAACTCGCTGCATGGTCGGGAATCTTCTCAGCAACTCCAAAGTGACAAAGTGTCAGAGAAATCTGTCAGGCTTTATGATGGACTAAAATATGTCAGCCGCCTCGTACGGAAAGTTTACGTATCCGCCGTGTCCGTCCTCCTACAGGCCCACAAGGCGCTTCTGGCCACCCAGAGCGACTACTTCCGGGTCATGTTCACAGCAGACATGCGGGAGAGGGACCAGGACAAGATCCACATGAAGGGGCTGACAGCCGCTGGGTTCGGCCACATTCTCCGGTTCATGTACTACGGCTCGCTGGAGCTCAGCATGCCCACGGTCCAGGAGATCCTTCAGGTAACGCCGCACACCCACTGATATCCTTTCTGCTGTCATAACGCTCTCTCACTAATACCTCCTTCTCCCTCTTCCTGTACCGGCAGGCGGCGATGTACGTCCAGCTGACCGAGGCGGTGGAGTTCTGCTGTTCCTTCCTGCTGGCTAAGATCTGTCTGGAGAACTGCGCCGAGGTCATGCGCCTCCTGGAGGACTTCAGCGTGGGCGTGGAAGGCGTCCAGGAGCAGCTCGACAACTTCCTACTCGACAACTTTGTCCCCCTCATGAGTCGACCCGACTTCCTGTCCTACCTCAGCCTGGAGAGACTGCAGGTTCGTTTGTGACGCAGCAGATTGCACAAAGACTTTCTGAAAGTTTTCTAAGTTTAGTCTTTGTCTCTCCTCCGTCCTCTGTCTGGACCAGGCGTACCTGAACAGCGACGCTTTGAGTCGCTTCCCAGAAATCGAGCTGTACGAAGCTGTCCAGGCGTGGCTGCGACACGACCGGCGGCGCTGGAGGCACACCGACACCATCGTGCAGTCCATCCGCTTCTGCCTCATGACTCCTGCCAACATCTTTGAGAAGGTGACCTCTGCTTTCTCTTCACATGTCGGCAGCCGAGGGGTTAACAGCGTCTTTACTGACGTCGTCTTCTGTCCTCCTCTTCCTCGTCGCAGGTGAAGACGTCAGAGTTCTACCGTTACTCCAGGCAGCTGAGGCAGGAGGTCGATCAGGCGCTCAGCTACTTCCATGATGTCAACCAGCAGCCTCTGGTGGAGACGCGCTCCAACCGCATCCGTTCCGTCCGCCCGCAGACCGCCGTCTTCAGGGGAATGATCGGTCACAGTATGGTCAACAGCAAGATCCTGCTGCTGCAGCGCCCAAAGGTGTCAACAGCACATTTCTCTTTAGTTTGGCTCTGAGTGAGTTTGGAGACTGTCCTCCAGTTTCAATAATCATCCAACTGAAGCGTCTTTGAGCGAGATACAGCTGCCGACGTCATAAAACTCCAATAATCAGTTAAACCTGCCCTTACTGAAGGACTGTCCAGGTGTTTTTATGACCCCCTGCAGGCCCACAGTTTTCATCTGTGCAGCTGGCAGAGCCAAAACAGAATCTGCTGACAGATTTGGCAGAAAATGTTGGGAGTCTCTTTTTGGCAACGTCCTGTAGTATCAGAAAAAATCACAAGCTGCCAGCAGATGTCTTTTCAGCTTCATAATGTTTCCAGTTTGTACATTATATGTTGCTTTCACAGTCCGGGGGACTGGCTTCGGTTGGCCGTGGAATGCTTGATAGATTTCACACCTTCATTTGGTTCGGTTCACTTTCACACTGCATACCGCCGGGACAACGTCATGCAGCTACAACAGCTGCTCGTTTGGGCGGCTGTATTGCCTGAAATGAGCAATGACCATGAAGAAGAAAACCCGGCACTTCGATTGGCTTTCTGATCTTTGGTTCGCTGGATTGTCCGTTTGCTGTAAGAGAACCAGCACCAGGTTCACTTGCAAGTGGACAGAGACCCACATTTTCAGGCGGGCCAGAGTTCAGATGAGCTGAACCGGACTATCCGAGGAAACAAACTCTGGTCCAGTTGTGTTCATGCTTCAGAGTTCTTATCCAGCTGTTAAAACAACATTTGTGAACTTCTGTTGGTGGAGCAAATAATGGACGAACGCTTCAGTGACCCGTGTTCTGTGCTGTGATCCTTCAGGTGTGGTGGGAGCTGGAGGGACCTCAGGTGCCGCTGCGGCCGGACTGCCTGGCAATCGTCAACAACTTTGCCTTCCTGTTGGGTGGAGAGGAGCTCGGGCCCGACGGGGAGTTCCACGCCTCCTCCAAAGTCTACCGCTACGACCCTCGGCAGAACTCGTGGTTACGCATGGCTGACATGTCCGTGCCCAGGTGAGAGGATCCTGAAGCCTCGGGTGTTTTTGGCTCTGACCCGCGCTGTGTTACACACATGTGATGCATTTTCACCGTGTTTGTTGCGTTTTGCAGGTCAGAGTTCGCCGTGGGCGTCATCGGTAAGTTTATCTACGCCGTGGCGGGCCGCACGCGGGACGAGACCTTCTATTCCACAGAGCGCTACGACATCACGGAGGACCGCTGGGAGTTCGTGGACCCGTATCCTGTAAACAAGTACGGCCACGAGGGGACGGTCCTGAACGGGAAACTGTACATCACCGGCGGCATCACCTCGTCCTCCACCTCCAAACAGGTGTGCGTGTTCGATCCGGGGCGGGAGGCAGGAGGTGGGGGAGGAGGAGGAGGAGGTGGAGGAAGTGGTGGTGGAGGAGGTGGAGGGAGCTCAGGCGGCTCGGATGCACACAGGACACGCGCCGGCCGAGGCCAGCTGCTGCCCGGCACCCACGCCAGCTGCTGGGAGAACAAATCCAAAATGAACTACGCCCGCTGCTTCCACAAGATGATCTCCCACAACGGGAAGCTGTACGTGTTCGGAGGCGTGTGCGTGATCCTACGGGCTTCCTTCGAGTCGCAGGGCTGCCCGTCCACCGAGGTGTACGACCCGGACACTGACGAGTGGACCATCCTCGCCTCCATGCCCATCGGGCGCAGCGGCCACGGGGTGGCGGTGTTGGACAGGCAGATCATGGTGCTGGGCGGCCTGTGTTACAACGGCCACTACAGTGACTCCATCCTCACCTTCGACCCCGACGAAAACAAGTGGAAGGAGGACGAGTATCCCAGGATGCCTTGCAAACTGGACGGTCTGCAGGTGTGCAGCCTGCACTTCCCAGAGTACGTGCTGGAGCACGTGAGACGCTGCAGCTGAGGTCGGCTCCACGACGAGCCTCCTTTTTATAGAAACGGGAACGCACTGTTCACGAAAGTGAAGCGTCCTGCTGGGAGATCAGGTGTTTACAGGCGGGGGAGACTCGACTGACGCGCAGGCTTTTAAACTAGAGACCAGCACTTACCTTTTCAAGGTGAGGAAAAAAAAAGATGGCCGGGCCATAGTTTTTGCTGTTCTTAACGAAGCCAATCGAAGCGTGACGCGGCGAGACGTCACAGCTTGAACATTTTCAGAATTAGCTTTCTCAGAAAAATTAAAGGAAAAATGAATCGTGGGCGGAGAGGAAAAAAAAAAAAGTTAAATTCTGCTGGTTTATGTTCGGACTGTGGTCAGTTTGCTATTCTACTACTCACCTCTACTGTATTTAGGCTGTCCAGTCAGGCTTATCGCAGAAACGCACTGGAAGCTTCAGACCGACAAACCGATCCGTATTTATTTTAGATTCCATCGCGTCCGTCGTTTCTATTTAAAGGCAAAGTGCATATCATTAATCAAACAATCAGAAAACGCCCTATAAGATATATAAGAGCGATTAAGAGTACGATTAGTCCTATAAACAAAATGTGAACACTATATACTGATTTTATGAACAGAGACTGTCGCCACGTTGTTACAGATGCTGCTAACGCTTCGATCTGCTACCAGCTGTCCGACGTTGATCCAGTTTTTCGGCTTCCAGTGCGTTCCAGCTGTTCGTCCTAATTCTGCTCTTTACTCCCAGATATCACCATACTGTGCTCATGTTCATATAACATCACTGTGTCTTTCTGTGTGTGAGTGTGTGTGTGTGTGTGTGTGTGTGTGTGAGAGAGAACGGGTCGAATGCAAGACTGAAATGGGAAAACACTACACGGTACACGAGTGCTCGTTCTTCGTGCAGCGATGAACGGTGAACTCGTACGCCGCCACACGGGGGAGGGAGGGGGGTCAGAGGATGTCGTCGTCCGTATCCGTCTAGTCACTGGCAGTGCTTCATGTCCTCCCATCTACATTCCCTGCACTTTATTGGTCGTCGTCGTGGCTCTCGGGCGTAAACGCACAGTTTACCAGCTTAACCTTTAACAAAGCGGCTGTGGTGTCACAGACTGAATGTCTGAAATTAACTTCCAAGATGAAGTCGCACATGAAAATATTCAAGAGAACGCCGGGCCTCATGCAAGAAGATGATCCTGAACTTCTCTGACTTCTTAGTTTCAACGGTCCGAAGCTTCCCGTCTGAGTGTGAGCCTGTTCTGCTCGGTGGGAAGATTTCATTCATAAAAAAAATGTTGCCAAAGAGTAAAAATAAGACTTCCACACTGCAGCAGTGTCAGCGTATTAGATGTAGGTGTTAGAAGACCTGGAACAATTATGTAATATTAACAGTACAGCTGTTAACGGCGTCTGATCGGAGATAACGAGAGGATGATTTAACGTGAGGCCAGATGCCAAACAGTTTTTCTAACGGGAGGTGGTCATGTGACATGAGATATTAGACAGGATGTCATCATATCCTGCAGGATGTGATGATGACATCATATCCCGCAGGATGTGATGTCACTGGGCTGAGATCTGTGGCAGCTTCCGAACAAACTCGCAGATAAAACTCCTCAAATCTGAAAAAAATGAAACAACCTCTCTGTAAACTGGCAGCTACGATGACAAACAGAATATTCAGTTTGTTGGTGTTATGTTTTATTTTTTATTCATTTCAGTGTCATTTGATTTCAGCGTTCTTCAGGGTTAGGCATTATGACTGATGCTTTCAGGCTCACTTGTGAATTTCTTTTCTCTCTTTAGAGAAAATTAAACGTACTACCAGAAGTTTTTGGTCTCAGTTTAACACTGACGCCTTTAAATGACAGAAACAGATTCCTCGTAACGAATGAAGTAAGGTGACGCGTCACGAGAGAACGGATCTTTTCGTGCGGCTTGTTCTTGCGTGAGGCCCGACGTTTGTCTGCCTGTAAACCGGTCTTCACATTTCATGTTCGTCAGGTGCAAAAACCAGGTTGTGTGTATTTGAATTTTAAAGCTCAGTGTGACCGACGCTCGCACATAAAAAATGACCAGCCAGTGTTTTGGATGATTTATCGCCAGTGTGTTCACCAAAGCTGAACTCTTACCAGCCTCTCGCAGTCATCTGTTAATTTCAGACATTGAAAGTGCTTCGGTTCAATATTTCTGTCGTCATATGTACTGTATATCTTTGACATCCAAGCAGTGCAACGCCTTGATCCTGCAGCTCGATGTTCCTGACCGTGTCCTCTTTACATATTTATTTATTTTCTTTCCTTGAGCCAACTGTGAAAAGGGCTAGAACACATACTGATGCAGCTCCGTATGTCAGCCGTGTATTTAAGTTATTTATTTTCTGAAGTATTGCTTTCACCGAGCTATGCAGTAACAGAAGTAGGGGTTATTTATTATGACGAGAACTTCGTTGTGAATGGTTTGTGTTGTACTTCTCTCCTCGTTTCATCCTCGGCCGTCTGTACCGCCCACCTCAGCAGCACTGCATGTGGCTAACGAATGGACGCGATCGCAGCTCCAACTTTTAAAGGAGGGTACTGATGTTATTTAAAATGACGGTCCGTCTCCAGCAACTTCACATCTTCCTGTATGCAAATGATCATTGACCAGATGTTAAATTTACAGGTTTCTCATCGTTTCTTAAATACGAACCTGTTTGTAGGCAGCATGTTTTTGAGGGATCAGACTTCAGATTTCTTCCTGATATGAAAAAAACCTCTGGTGTTCTCCTTTAACTCATGGCTCTTTGTATTAACAGTGTCCCTACTGTCCACACACAAACGTCTGGAGTCCCTAGTCGCTGCTTTACAGCGTCCGTACGATAACGCTGGGGGTTCATCTTCAGCGCTCTGTGGCACCGGTAGAAATCTTAGACTGTGTAAGAATCCCTGTGTAAACGCCTCCTCAGCAGTGAGAGGTTGTGTGTTTCACTGTGCGCTTCATGATGCATCGTTGTGTTCAAAAAGGTGGGAAAGCTTGACAGCCGGAAAAATGTTTTCAAGAAATACGAGTCATGAATTCATCGTTTAGTCAGTAAAATGTCAAAACTGAATTATTTCCGATCATGTATGACGAAGAAAAGCAGCAGGTCCTCGTGTTTGAGAGGCGCGAACGATTATTAGATCATCAAAATAACAGCAGATTAATTCTATTTCCACTAACTGATGCACAGATTAATCGTTGCAGCTCTAATCTGCAGCCCTCGCGCTGTACCTGCTGTAACTTTTTGCCAGTCGAACCCTCTAAAGCAGAGCCCAAATCGAAGTGAAGAGCACTAACTTCAAACTGTCCATGTCCTCAAGTTTGTCAACATTTTTTCAGCTGTCAACCATTTTTATCACTCAAATCTGTTCACCTTGTTTTTCAGGTTTCAAACTAATTCACATTAACTATTCGTTCCCCCCTGAATGACCGCAGAAGTGTCACGTGATTTTTAAAAACGGCAACTATCACGCTGTCAGAGGCGGGTCTGACCGGGCCTCTTTAACTCCACGTCCCTTCACGTCCCCTCAGTGTCACTGTACTCTGCAGCTGATATCATCAAACATCTGCCACTCTGCAGTCCTCTCACTGCGCCTCCTCTTCCTCCTCCTCTTCCTCTTCTCATGTTGCTGTTAAAAGAACAAACGTGTAACCGATAAAGTACTACTGTCCTGATTTGAGGTACATTCAGTCATAGCGCAGCATCCTTTAGTCCACCGGTCTTCAGTCTGTCAGTAGGAAAACAGAATAGAGGATAATAAAAAATAAAAAAAAACATACCTTGCTACAATGACTGTATCTGAAAAAGAAAGTAAAATCAGATTACCATATCTTATAATCTGAGTAGAAACTCTTTGGAAACGATTTGTAACTTCTTTCCAGAAATAAATGTTCATATTGGTCAACTTTCATTGGGCTGCCTGACTGCTTTAATATGTGTGTGTGTGTTTCTGACTCATCTGACTGTCTATGTGAATATTATCATGTATATATTAATTCTTTTACTTTATTATTTCACTTCTTTTATAAGTCTAGTTTCAGAAAGCAGTGACACAAGTTTCCAACATATCAAAAATGACACCTTTTTGTTTATAGATATAAAACAGACAAAATCGGTAAATCTTCACTTTTCAGAGGCTCAAAACATAAATGTCTGTTTGATAAATGTCTTAAAAGATAGATAGATAGATAGATAGATAGTTATTATAGATGAAGCTACCAAGCAGTATCAACTCAACTCAACTTTATTTATAAAGCCCTTTAAAGACAGCCGCAGCTGTCACAAAGTGCTGTACATAAAATATATTAAAATATAAGACATATAAGACATAAAACATAGGAACAATAGAAAAACCAAATAAATGATAAAACAATGTTAAAATAATAATAAAGCAAAAACAAAACAGAGTCTCATGCAGGGTTAAAAGCCAAGGAATAAAAATGTAGTATATAAAGTATTTAAAATTAACTTCACTTTTACCAGCTGCAACATTAGTAAAGTGATTTACACATGAAGGCATCACTAATTATAATCCACTCATATAATAATCTGGGCGGTTTCATAGAGTTAGAAGGGTCTGTAAACACAATGAAAACAATTGGCTACAGCAATTTATTATTAGAAAATGTCATTTTTACTTTTAAATACTTCAGTAGAAAGGATGTGTTGAATATATACATGATACATGTGTACACATACAAATCATAAGTCAATCAGTGCTGAATTTGGCTGAATTATGAAAGGTACAAGTGATAAAATGAAGAGCTGGCTCTTCTTGGTGAGCTGAGTGAAATGATCTGACTTCCTAAAAAGAACCGAACTTCCCATCACTAGAGCTGAGTCAAATGATCTGACTCCCTAAAAAGAACCGAACTTCACATCACTAGAGCTGAGTCAAATGATCTGACTCCCTAAAAAGAACCGAACTTCCCATCACTAGAGCTGAGTCAAATGATCTGACTCCCCAAAAAGAACCGAACTTCCCATCACTAGAGCTGAGTCAAATGATCAAATCAATTTTATTTGTACAGCCCAAAGTCACAAAGTACATTTGCCTCAGAGGGCTTTACAATCTGTACAGGGAGTGATCTGACTCCCTAAAAAGAACCAAACTTCTCATCACTAGAGCTGAGTCAAATTATCTGACTCCCTAAAAAGAACCGAACTTCCCATCACTAGAGCTGAGTGAAATGATCTGACTCCCTAAAAAGAACCGAACTTCCCATCACTAGAGCTGAGTCAAATAATCTGACTCCCTAAAAAGAACCGAACTTCCCATCACTAGAGCTGAGTCAAATGATCTGACTCCCTGAAAAGAACCGAACTTCCCATCACTAGAGCTGAGTCAAATGATCTGACTCTTTAAAAAGAACCGAACTTCCCATCAATAGAGCTGAGTCAATTGATCCGACTCGTTAAAAAGAACCGAACTTCAGGGTTAGGGTTAGGGCTGACTCTTTAAAAAGAACCGAACTTCCCATCACTAGAGCTGAGTCAAATGATCTGACTCTTTAAAAAGAACCGAACTTCCCATTACTAGAGCTGAGTCAAATGATCTGACTCTTTAAAAAGAACCGAACTTCCCATCAATAGAGCTGAGTCAATTGATCCGACTCGTTAAAAAGAACCGAACTTCAGGGTTAGGGTTAGGGCTGACTCTTTAAAAAGAACCGAACTTCACATCACTAGAGCTGAGTCGAATGATCCGACTCTTTAAAAAGAACCGAACTTCCCATCATAGCTTGGATCCTGCGGCTCGCCGTAGAAAGGCGAAAGTCAGCTGGATGAAGATGTCATTTGTGAAAGTGGTAACTATCTTTAGTGATTTCGACCTGTTGTCACCTCACACGTCACGTAGCATCAGCCTCGGGCTTATATCCGGTGTAAAATGTGCTCGTGGTGTGTCACACGTGGACGTTTAACAACAAAAAGGCGCCAAACGAAGCTAAATTAACGTTAGCGCAGCGCGAGGGCTGATTGATAATAACACGCGACGTTAAACTCGTGTTATTATTTTATTATTTACCTCACGTGTCATTAGTGTCTAACGTGTTTTAATGCGTCAGTACAAGCCTCATGTAGCAGTTAGCTACGTCACCTGTGTGTGTGTGTGTGTGTGTGTGTGTGTGTGTGTGTGTTCTGCCGCCAGGTGTCGCTGTGTGTCGGAGCTCCGGCTGTGACGGGCCTGCTGTGCGGCTCGGTGCTGGCTGCAGGTGAGGCGAAGAAGAAGAGCTCACCTGAGCCTCCTCTGAGCATCGATGAGGTGGGTCAACAACAACAACAACAACAACAACAACAACAACAACAACAACAACAACAACAACAACAGCAGCTAGAAAATAAATGTCTAATGTCTGACTGTGGCACAGAGACTCAACAAAGTCAGTCAAAGGCAGCTTGAGGTTGTTGCCGAGCAACCAGGGTCAGCTGCAGGTCAGAGCTGTAACTGCAGCTGTGCTCTGTCTGTGTGTGAGTGACTGCTGAGAGACACAGAAAATCTCTAAATGAAGCCCCTCCAACTAGTGGACACTAATGCCAAACGGTAGGTGGTATCAAAAAGCCCAAATGACCGTGAGCATCCTCATCTTGTCGACCATGTGAATGCTGAATTTCAGTGTGTGAAGTTAAAAAATGTGACCTGGGGAGAGAGAGAAAGAACAGGTGCCCCGTGCTCCTTTGGAAAATTTCTCCTCTCCAGTTTACATGGGAGTAGATGGGGCTGTCGGTGGGTGATCCTGGAGCATCAGTGCGTCTCCCGCCAAAACTATAAGTCTGACAGCTTCAGCAGTGATATCGCTGCGTAGCCCACGAATTTTCCTACGTTTCTATGTAGGAATTATTTCTGTAGAGAGACATTTGTGGCCACGAGAGCTGTTTGCAAATGTATTTTTTTGACAAATGTTTGTCTCCCTCTCCACTCTAGCTCTGGAACATTCTACCAATACACACCCATTGTAAATGTTGCCGTGTTTTTTTTTGGCAAAACCGTTTGGTGAAACGTTTAAAAAGTCTCAGCTGTCTGTGAAGTTTTTATCTACTTATTCATACTTGTCCCAGTTCCTGATATCTGCTGTCTGTGCAGTTTTTATCAGTCAATTAAGATGCGACTAGATTAACAGAGAGAGACATAACTTAATTTATCCGAATGGGAAATTGCAGTATTATATGCGGTAAATGCTGTATAGATATGTACGAGTACTGTCTTAGTGTAGTATTGTTTAAAGGAAAGTTTTTTGTATCTAAGTGACAAAAATAATCCTTCAACGGAAACTGTGCACCATCATTGTCCCCTAATGTTTGAGTTAAAAGTGTCTGACAACATTATGGAAAGGATCCTACAGAGAAAGATATTTTTATAAAAGAGTAAGATCCTTTGTTTAACCAGAACAACAAACTAACTGACTGTGAGGGAGCGTTGGACCAGCGACTCCTGTGTCCCGTCTCATAAGATTACAGTTTGTTTCAATGCAGCCTGGTGGCTTTGCACGGAGCAATATAACTATAACAGTGTAATGGTTCAGCTTTGTTTGACTTTGACCCGTGACTTTGCTCACATGGCTCAACAGAAACGTTGTTGTTGATGCATCTTGTCTTGTTTCAAGTCTTTATTCCAACACTTTTTTCCAGTCTTGATTGTTGGGCTCACGCCGCTGATACTCACTTTGTTGTTCTTGTTTCAGCTGCCATCGTTGTACACCGCTCCTGAAGCGCAGCCTCAGTACGAGCAGCCGGAGGCGGGTCAGCTGGAGCAGAGCTTCGCCTCACTGAGGAAATGGGCCGAACCGTACACGAACCAGTGTCAGGTGTGTTCGAAACGTCATCGTGATAATATCTGGGTGTTGTGAAGTGCTGTCGACCACCTGCACCTTCGACTTTAGCTCTGATTTTGTCGTAGGTTTTGTGGACAGAAGCTCAAACATTCCTCCTCACAACCGTTGGATCCTCCACAGTTGTTTTTGCTCAGCTGTCATGACCTGAGAGAATTAAAGGAGCTGCACAGTGTTCATCACTTTCATTTCCAGAGTAATGTCAGAAGAAGAGAGACACTGTGTGTGCTCTGTGGTTTAATCTTGTAATGCACACCCAACAGAAACGTTACATCACGTTAGATAACTGATGTTCCACCGTATGACGAGGCTGTACCGGGGAAGTTGCGTCACATCTGTTCGGGATTAGTCTGTTCTTCTTCTCTGATCCTGCAGGCTTTACCTCTCTTCTGGTTTTCATCATGTGCACACAGCGTGCAGTGAAGCATGGCGAACTTTTAATACTGAACCTGCAAAAAGCTGCACATCAGTCGAGCTGAGTGTAGTACGACTTCATGACGAGCTGCAAAGATAAAACTCTGCTCAAACAAACTCACTTCTTTCTTTTCTTTTCTTTTCTTTGGCAGCAAACGGGCCAGGCTGCGATGGAGAAAGTTGAGGTCAGTGAAAGAAACGCTGCTAAACATCGTGTAGCTGTTTGATAACCACGACTTTTTAAACTCACAGCTGCAGCTCGATGACTGATCACCACAAAAAAGTGTCCAGGCCATCTGTGACTGAGCCGAGAACACTCTGCTGAAATAACTATAGAAACGATAGTTATAGCCTTTATTCTAGATAGTAGCAGTGAGTGTGCTCACTGTTCAAGGCTGTAAAGGTTTAATGAGTCATTTTATGACAAATTTATTCACATTTATAAGTGAAGAGTTCATAGAAAAATCATGAACGGCATCAAAGTTCTCTACATCAGTTTATATTAAAGTCCTTTTTGCTTACATACTGTATGGGGGTCCTTTGACCTCTCACCTTAAGTTGTATTATTGCAAATAGGCTCTACGGTACCCACAGGTCTCCCCTTTGCAGACATGCCCACTTTATGCAAACACCAACGTAGCTCTGGGCTAAAAAACATGCAGCAGAAATGTGTTATTTGAATATTTCTGCACACTTAAACAGTCTTGACTGTAAAGCTGAGACTCTTGTGGAGTCGTCGAGTCCAGTTCATGTGTGACGATGTTAGTTTCCATAGCAACCCTGAGACCATTGTTTTAAACTTGACCTCACACTCGAAACGACCTCTAAGATAATCACAGCCTCGTGAAACTGTCCGACCACGAGCTGGAGGCCGAGGACGTCTTTCCTCCGGACGCTGACAATGACATGGTTTCTGGGCGATTTAGTGACCACCGTTTCATCACAAGTCTTGGCGATCAGAACCTTAAATGAACCTCCGATCTGAGCCTCGCAGCCCCGTGCACGCA
Source organism: Larimichthys polyactis (assembly GCA_018985215.1). Lineage (NCBI taxonomy): Eukaryota > Metazoa > Chordata > Actinopteri > Sciaenidae > Larimichthys > Larimichthys polyactis. The sequence goes on from JAFMOB010000004.1 coordinate 810,115, forward strand.
CCGAGCAAACAGTTCTGCAGACGCGATAATGATCCTCTGTGTTTTATTGCACCCTTACACTGAGATAAGCGGCTGTTATCAGATGACACTAACCTGCTTCTCCGTCTCACTCCGTGTCCGCTGGCGATCTTTGGACCTCAGCGAGTTTACAGGACCGTGGAGCCCACGATCAACACATCCATAACAAGAGTCACAGGTGAGAGAGCACGGCCTTGAGTCGGTGCGTGATGAAAGCTTTGATTCGCTCTCCGTTTCCCCCACGATCATTTCCAAATCAACAAACCAAGTTCAGTCATTTAGTAACGATGCTAAGTGTTGTTAAAGGAGTAACACACCAGTTTGATCCATTCTTGTCAAAACTTGGGCCTGTGCTTTTCGGTGTTTTTAATGTAAAATCCTTTTTCTTTAACCAGAAACATTCGTTATGTCGCTCAGACTAACCGTCTCTCTTCTTTCTCGCCTCATTTTAATTTCTCAGATGCGTATCAGTTCCTCAGTGACCCTCCTCCTGACCTTTACCCCAGTGTAGCGGTGGTGGGCTTCTCCGGCTTCTTGGGATTATTTTTGGCCAAAGGTAACCTACACACATACACACACACACACACACACACACACACACACACACACACACACACACACACACAAACACACTCTTCCCTCATACGCTGTTTGTCTCAGCCTGCCCGCTGCACCACCAACTAACGTCCAACAGTTCCCAGAATTCATCAGAGAATGGTTATGCAAACACAAACATCTTATTTATGGTGGCTGTGTCTGTGACTGCAGGCATGCTGCTGCATCTTGCTGTGATCTAAAGTGTCTGTGTGTGGTAACACCTCGTCAGTGTCGTCACGGTCAGCAGGTGGAGCAGCAGCAGCGACTGTGACACGGCTCACGGAGGCGATGGAGGTCGTTTTTTAAACCTGGAGTGTCCGGTTGCAGCAGTTTGCATCAACATTTGCATTCCTTCTCAGTCAAATCTTACCACACACACACGAAACACACGTCATTCAGTCTGAGTTCTGTCGGAGGATGTCGTTGTTTTCTTGTTGTCGTTTCCTGAGAATCATCCCGTTTTTTAACGTAACAAATACGAGACGATAAGAGACGATACAGTCTTTGAGATAAGTTATGAAATCATGAAATCTGAGTAAACACCTCAGTTATAGCAGCTCTTTCTTTCTTTCTTTCTTTCTTTCTTTCTTTCTTTCTTTCTTTCTCTCTTTCTTTCTTTCTTTCTTTCTTTCTTTCTTTCTCTCTTTCTTTCTCTCTTTCTTTCTTTCTTTCTTTCTTTCAGGCTCCAAGGTGAAGCAACTCATCTTTCCAGTCGGCCTCATGGCTCTGAGCGCCTCCATGTTTTACCCGCAGCAGGCAGCGTCTTTACTCAAGGTGTGTGTGTGTGTGTGTGTGTGTGTGTGTGTGTGTGTGTGTGTGTGTGTGTGTGTGTGTGTGTGTGTGTGTGTGTGTGTGTGTGTGTGTGTGTGTAGCTGCTCCTCTTCATGTTTCAAGTGTCTCCGAGATGTCAACAGTTCTACCAGAGAGACGATTCCCCGGTAAACATTCACATGGTTTCATTAAAATCACAGTTTGAGTGCAGAAGATCTAATATTTCACATAAAAACACACTAATTAATTAATTAATTAATTAATCAGCCATCATCCCCTCAGGTGTAACCATTCGGCCTTGATTGATAAACTAAACTAGCCAGCTGTAAATCTTATAAAGTAATTAAATCTAAAAGCCATAACTGTAAGATACTGCTCACGCTTTAAAGCATCAGTATTAACAATCTGTTATGTAATATAATAATAATTAACCAGCCAAGGGCGCCATACTTTTACTTTGAGACTTTGTACGTGTTGCTGATCGTTGATTTGTTTGTTTGCATAAGATGATTTAAAGGTCGAGACGGTCTCGGCACGTCTCTGATCCAACACTTGACCTCACATCAGGGTCTGGTGGTTCACAGACATTGTGTTATGCAGAAGGAAGCTGTGTGGATGTACTGGTCAGGGGGAAAGAGTCAGAATCGAACCCTGGCACGCTCTACCAGGTCTGCTGTGTCTAACTGGACAACAAGAAGTTAAAATACTTGAACTTTGGACTCTGCTGGAGGATCCCGAGGCGTTCCCAGATGTGCTATGAAGTCCCCACAGCAGGTTCTGGGTCTGCCCCGGGATCTCCAACGCTCATGACCACAGGTGAGGGTTAGGTGGACTGGAAAATGGAGAGCTCTGCTTTCTGGCTCAGCTCTCTCTGAACCACAGCGGTCCGGTACAACGTCCACGGTACTGCAGACACCGCACCAACCCGCCGGGTCCATTTCACACTCCAGCTTCCCATCACTCAAGAACAAACCCAGAGATACTTGAACTCCTTCACTTGAGACAATCTGAGTCCATGTGGATGAAGCATTGCTCCCTTTTTTTTGATACCCAGTGTTAGTAACGTGTGTCACGTTCCACTTTACTGCTACAAGGTCACACTGTTTACATCATGGGACAGTGCGGTCACGTATCGGCTGGATTCTCTGACTTCCCGATGCCCGGCTGGTTAACAAGTCAGCAAAAAGATCAAACATTTGACTCTGTTTTTTATTTATTGTTCCTCCCTGTCCTGAAATAAACTCAGGGAAACATCTGTGAAAGCAGGAACAGTGACATTTACGAGTTCTTGTATTTTTAGGATCCAGATTATTCCTGGTAGGTCGGCGTTTCTTCTAATGAGCGCCGCAGAGCCAGAAAAGGTCATTCTGGGAGAGCTTTGCAACAGGAAAGAGGAAAATCACACCCTCACCCTTTAAACCGTCACGTAGATTAAAAACTTTCCAGGCAGGAGTCATGCTTTACTTAGCGGTTATATCAGCGTTTGTGTATGTTTGATCTGTGACTCGCTTCCTTCTAGGAAAGGGTTGTGCTTCCCTGCAGGAAGTCCTGGCTGTGAATTGTGTGTTTCTAATTTCCACTGATGTCTGGGTCATTTTTATTTACTGTATTTCCACCCGGTGAGCCGACACAGAGGCACACAAATGCGTGAAGGACGTACAGGAGCGGGGACACACCCTGATTCCATCACAACACATGCAGGCATGAAAACACATGAGCCGACAAGATAACGAAACGTTGAGCCTCTCCCGAACAAGGAGGGTATAAAAATGAGGTTATCAAAAAAGGGAAATGTTCCAACACAGAACTCAGATTTTGTCAGAAGATGTTCCTCTCTGATAGAAGTTTGTCGTTACCTTCAGTAAATCACCAGAGTTACACAAAGCGATCACCTTTGTGGTTCTGAAGGTGTTTCAACACGTCGTTGCCCAGGTAACCGTGATAATAACCTTCTGCAGAAAGTTCTGCAGAAACATCTTCAACATCTGCAGCAGGGGCCGTTTCCATTTAACACAAATAACACGACAGGTTAAGAAGAGAAAGAAATATCAAAATATTTCTCACAGAGAAGGTGACTCTTGTTTCCCTTACAAAGATTTCATAAATAATGTGGTACCATTCCTCTATAAACAGGCTGTCTGGCTTAGGCCGCATTCAGACATTCATTTGAGTTGGGTAGTTTGTTTTGGCCGCCAAAAAAACCCCCACAGAGAAGTTGTAGCGGAGATCCAACTTTTGGAGAAACGCAGTCGCCAATCAGACGCTCAGACTCGGACAAATCTAAACTGTGACACTCTGCATGTTGTGTTCTGACTTTGTTTGTTTCATGAAGCCGCTGAAGAGTCTGACTGATATTTACATTGCAAAGCAGAGAAACAAAGAAGTTTAATTTGGTTTGATTTGTTTGAGAGAGCAGCGGTCGAGAGACATGGACAGTGAATGAGAGGGAGCGAGCGCCGGCCTTGATGAAGTCGTTAATTAAGTTTTTTCCTGATTGTTTCACAAAGGTTACCTTCAACACAAACAGACACACGTCCACACAGTAAACCAAGCAGCTGATTTGTTTTAATATTTGCAGATGTAGAAACCAAAGAGTGGTTCATCCAAATGATCAGAAACAGGTTTGAAGTCATTCTTCATGTTACACGGTTCCGAGAACAAGAAACAAACAAAACAAGCCCATGTCCAGAAATATATCTTTAAAATCAGGTTCTGAATGTGCAGCTTCCCTCTCCGCTGACACCTCGTCTATACTTAGCCTTCTTCAGAAAGTTGCTTCTTCTCTCGAATTCATTCTGTTTCACATTAAACGGAAGTAAAGTTTTCCCGTCAGTCGGTCGCCCTTTGCTCAGGGAGAACGACGACGACGTCTCTCGTGATGACGTTGAAATGTGAAACATGGACAGACAGTGTGGACAAAGTGAACTTTGTTGTACCTACAAACATCAAACTGTCCTTTCGTGTACTTTCCTTTTATTACTAATGTTGGTTAAACGTCGATTGGCTAACTGGTGGTTGTGATGTTTCCACCAGGTGAGTCGGGACTCGGCGTACATGTGGGCTCAGCAGGGCCGCGGCTCCCTCGAGGCTCTTTGGAAAGAGCCGCCGTTTGGCAAAAAGAAGGTGAGTGTTCTCTTAAATATTTACAGTTTGAAATGAAACCAGCCGTACGCTCAGGGCGATGCAGCCTACCGGTTCCTGCCAGATCAGGGGCAAAAACCAAGAAACCTCCTCTCCAACACTGCTAAATCTGTCCCCTCACTTAAAGCTTCAGCTGAATGACTAAATGTGTGCGATGCTCTGATTGTTCTTTAGGAGAAGAAAGAATGAACAGACGGCAACGACACGACGAGCTGAGACGACCTCGCCATCCTGAGAGAAACACACACTTCCACCTGTAGATCAACTCTATGCATCACACACACACACACACACACACACACTCCTGAACACCTCCTGCCTCTCTCTTGAGTCATTCCCAAACATTCCAGTTAATCCAGATAAGTTTGTGCATCTGTGTTTGCGCTCCACCTCCTCTGTAATCACTCCTAGTTTCTCCTTCGCTGACCTTGGCTTGTTCCAGTTTCTGTTTTGTCTGTTTGTCTGCGGTTTTGTCAGCAAATCATCCAGACTTAAAGCTGCACAACACAACTTCACAGACAGACTTTTAGAACTCTAGAGCGCTGGATTCGTCTTCACAGCACGGACGCTTGTAGTTTGATTTATTCTCTAAAGACTTCAGTTTAAGTTCAGATCTTGTGTAAATCTTTTAAAGTCCAACACAGCGACCACCAAGTCCCTTCATCGTCTTAACGTTCTTATGGCTGGAATTAATCCTGACCGATCGAAGTCCAGCTCCGCTGCTTGTCTAAACATCTTTCAGTTAGAAGACATCGCCGTGGACACTGTGTGTGAAACTGCAATGAACATTTTTTCATGGACTGATTATTTAATGAATCCCTAAAGAGGAGTGTGACCAACAACTGAAGATATGAATTGAAGGAATCTTCCTGTTCCTGCCACAACTGCTGAGGTTATGTGTTGCTCAGCTCGGTCCAAAAAAACACCTCTGAAGCTCACTAACATGTCTCAAAGTGTTTTTACAGGAGTTATTTAATAAATTATTTCTTGGTATCTTCCTTAAATGTTACTTTTAAACTTCATTTTATCCAACAGAAGTAGTCGCTGATGTCCAAACTTACATGGCACCAAACCACGAGACCAAACGAGAGAGTAGAGGCAGAAAGCGATTGTGTAAACACACAAGGAGAGCGAAAACATGCACAACTTGAACTCATTCACTCTTGACCTGCCTTCAGAGGAGGGATTGCCATAGGGGGGGGGTGAATGAGTGGTTGACCTGAGGATGGATGCTTGTTGGGTGGAGATGGATGGTTAACTCATGAGCTTCAGAGGAGCTGGCAGGTGGATCTTGTGCTTGAACTCTTCCTTTAGAAGTTTGACGGGCTGCTTCTGTTTTTATGAGCCACATTATACAACGCCAAGATATCGTGCTCACTACTCATTGTTTACTGTTTCAAACATGTCGACATATTTATGTTGCGTTCACGTCGCAGTTTGATGCTGATAACACGTCGGTAAAGGGCGAAACAATGTGTGATTCACTTATCAATGAGCTGAATGTGAACCTGTTGATCGTCCATGTCTAATAATGCACTGTACATACGCTGTATGAGGTTTGATCTTGATGTAATTAAATCTGACATCTGACTGGAGGTGACGTCTTCCTGCGTCAATTCTTTAACTCACTAACGAGCCGCCACGTTTCTACTTTAGATACGGCAATGAAAATAAAATGCCACATCGAGTTGGTTAATCTACTTGCCCAATCTGTGGTGGCAGGAAAAGACGAAGTTTATATGAAGGTGAAGTGCAAGCAAGAATCTCAGTTATCCTGTAAACAGGAGGTCAGTTTGGTGACTGCACGGCTGTTAAACCAGTTTGTAAAGGGTCGATTCCAGAAACTGCAGTTCCTCTAACGTCCACCTGAGGCTGGCTCCAGAAGTGAGTCAGTCTCCATAAGTCCCCATGTTCAAATGTCCAACTTCACAGCAGAAATAAACATGTTTACAGCCTGGTACAAAAAACAGTTTTGGTCTCTGTAGCTAATTTCCCCGTTCATGACAACTGTACTGAGGGTGAATTTATATACAACTCACCTGTTCACATTATATTAAGGCTTAAAGTTATGCAGGGTTAAGAGCATGGACGCTCCACCGATGATCCACGTCTTTACCGATATTTAGATTAACGTGGCGGCGGCCAGAGTCGCTGTGTTTGCAGCACTCGAATGAACTCCCTCGTTCCTCTGAGACTGTGTGCGAGTTTAAAGAAAACTTGTTTGTAACGGATTTCCATTTTCACAAGGAGTTAAAAGAGTCTGGAACGTATGATGGGTCGTTGGTGATGTGATCTCTACTTCTTGTTTTTCTTTGAGTCTTGGCAGCTGGAAAAATGTAAAGGCCGATCATGTGAGCAGAGGTCATGTCCTGTTGTTGAGGTTGAGAATGACATTGCAACACTTCCTCAAACAACCCTGCAGAAAGTTTACCGCTTAACGTGACGCTCGAACTGATAATCCTGTGTAATCTCTCTTTGTCTTTGATTTAACCTCAGACTGTTATGAAGTTTTCTTACACGGGGTCACGTGTGAGGTCTTCTCCTGACCTCACCATTGATCAGAAGTCTCTCCACAGCACAGACTGCTGATGTGATGTCTCTGCAGACAGAGTGGAGGATGAATCAGTGTTTTACACACAGCATGAGATCACCAACAGTCTGGAGAACCACGACACGACAGCACATTTCAAACCGTCACCGACTCGACAAGAAGAGGAACGGTAACATGTTTTAAAGTTCCTCAAAACTTTTATGTGACTCGCTGTGAAAGCATCTCAAGGTTTTCTCACATCATTGTGTGAAAAAAAAAACGCCCAGTCCTCGACACGACACACTGTTTCCGTTCCCTTTTTACCGCTCGGGGACAGATTTTGTAACGATAGGAGCTTCTCGTAACGGCATCATCAACTTTTGCTGATATCAAATGGAGGTATCGCGGGACATTTAGAGTTCCCGTCAGGGGACAAATGTTGCATTTACTCTGTCCAGTAAGAACAGGTTGATTAAGCGAGGAGTCGGTATCATCAACAACACAAGACATAGCAGCCAGCTCATATTACTGACTAGTCCAACAACAACTTTTCTCTTAGCTTCCTCCGTCAGCGTCCTCTACGCTCTCTTCCCTCTGCCATTATGTCCACAGAAGCTGCTGAGCACCGGCCCTGAAAACCTCCTCTGCAGCATCGAAACTCAAACTTGTATTCTACTTTAGTTTGCATGTATGTTTAAATGTATTTGGAGCATTTGGGCCAAACGATATCTAAGTGAATTAATTTGTCATTGTCGATCGAATCAATCAGGAGTTAACTTGGCTTTCATGACCTGGTTTAATGGGGTCACGACCTGCAGAAGTGTTTTCCGTAACCTGGTGAATGTTTAACCAGACGCAGAGTCGAATAATTCAACGTAAACAAGACCCGAGCGGATCGAAGGTCAGAGAAGTGTGAAGACTGTTCTGCAGCATCATAAATCTCCCGTCAGTCTTTTCATTTTGGTATTTTTCCAAGTTCACTGCAGTGAATCGATCATTGTTCAGCTCAGACGGATTAAGATAAGACCGACGTTAACGAGCACACAACGCGGAAATTCTTTTGTTTATGTTTGCAGGGAAGTCTTCATGCTGTGTCACGGTGTGGAACTTCACTGAACGTCTCGCTCCAGAACCAGAACCACGATTTGATACTGATCGACAGGCGTTTCCAGTCATACTCATTGAGGTCCTGTTCCATTTATAACAGGCAGCAGAGTCTGGAGATTGGAATGGAACCTTAATCATACCTGTGTTTACCTACGGTTTCATAAATTCAACTTTTGTTTTTGCTGATTATTGTAGATATTCAGATTTTTTTAAAGATAACCCTTCCAAAGGAGAACAGACAAACGGCATGCACCACTCTGACGTGTGATCAATGATTATTTTATTGAAAACTGAAGTGATATCGATGCAGCCTGCACGTAGAAATGCACTAAAACTAACAAAGGGTTAACGAAATTTAAGAACAGACACAAATGATTCAGAGTGACAGCAGATAAAAGCCAGACTAAACGCTGTGAGCGACACAAAGAATCATATCACGGTTACAGAATTCCCCTTTTTTAAAGCTCGACTATGAATCAAGCCGCTTGAACGCAGAGAGAAGTCGAGGAGTCAGCGTCTCTGCTCAGACGCTCGTCTTTCCTCCTCCTCCTCCTTCGTCTCGCGCCCCGACCTCCCGTCATTCCTCGGCCGGAGTGGCCATCTTGACGAGGCTGTTCTTGTCGAACCTGAACAGCCTCCAGCCCTCCTCCTCGGAGAGGTCCTCGGCGCCGCGGCGCTTGTAGAACTGGACGGACGGCTCGTTGTTCTCCGCGACCACGAACAGCATGCCGGTGCAGCGCATCTTCATCGCCAGCTGGACGAGAGAGAGAGAGACGAGAGTTAAAAGGGTCGGTCCTACGTTTCCCATCATGCGACTCAATGTCTGAGTAAACTCACTCACATCACTGAGATGCCGCAGGATCTCCGATCCGATGCCCAGACCTGAAAAAAAAACAAACAGAATCTGTTAATATAAGACGATTAATTAACTAATGAATGAATTAAAGGTGGACTGGAGCAGGCGTTTACCTCTGTACTCGTTCATCACAAAGAACTCCTCCAGGTAGAGCTGCTTGCCAACCCACGGGTCATAAGTGAAGTAGTACATGGCGAAGCCGACCACCGTCTGACCTGCAGACACAAGTCAGACAGTTAGAAGTGATTTTCCATACACTGGATTTATTTAGATTTATGCACACCAGCTGTGTTAACATCTGTGTGACAGTGTAAACACGTAAGTTTGTCCTAACGAGAGTTCAAAATGAAGTGTGACCGGCCTGGATACGGCGTGCCAGGTTACCAAACTCATGTGTTCGTCAGCTCTGTGTCTGAGTTATAAAAAGATCCAACACCTGCAGCCACAGCTGGGCCGTCTGAAGCTCGAACAGCCCCGACTTCCGTTATTGTAAATTTACTTTACAAAAACAGGAAGCGTGCACTGTATAGCACAGAGTCAGACGGTGGGAGCTCAGACTCAGAAACGAGATCAGACGCGACTCAAAGAAGCACACGGACACGTCAGAGCGTTCCCTCCGAAGCTTGGTAACGTTGTCCGGGTTCGTACCGTCGCTGTTGTTGTTCTCTCCTTGGATTTCGGCGATGACACAGTGGTAGAACGGGGTGTCACCGAATCCATCCTCCAGGAGCTCTGCGAAGGAAATCGACTCTTTAGACACGAGAAGCAACAAACAACAACAATAATAATAATAATCTGTGAGGACTCGGGCAGGCGGGGTCACCTTTTTCAGTCAGTTCCACCTGGTTCTCCATCTCTTCGTATTTTGCAAGTTCCTGAAACGAGACGGACAGAAACAAGTTTAAAATAAAGTCTATGACTGAAATTTGTACTTTTACACTAAAAAAACAGTTTGTTCTAACACTTTTAAACAGTTCTTACAACTATAATAACTCATGATGTTGTATATGAATGCTTCATAGGGGGTTATAGCCAGTACTCGAGTTGAGGGGGGATGGCATCCCCCCTGGGGGAAAAAATGGTCAAAATCATCCCTCTTCTAAAACGGTCATCCCTTCACATATCACATAAATTAAAAATTTCACCATCCCCCCTGGTTTCATTTTACAACTCGACTCCTGGTTATAGCTGCTCATAGCGTTGATGACTTTGTTACAACGGGGTAGATTTATCAACAAAACACAGTTTCTTCCACTTTACATGTTCATAAACTGAACATGTTGAACTCATGTGACATATAAGTCATATTTAGGTGATGATGCTCGTTAATTTCGGGTCTGGTTCGGTCCAAAAACACCGGAACTGGGTCAGGCCTCGGTAAGTACATAAGCCTGAGGACGTCAGCTGAGTGACCATATTTGGAAGCACCGGATGTGAGTGCGGTAAACAAAAGGCCGCCGAGGCTCGGACATCCTCCGGTAACCGTCGGTACCGTCACGGCGGTGTTATTCGTCGGTGTTACCGGAACCGGAGCTCCCGGTTCACGCGCAGGTCACGGCTAACCGCTCGCGCTCACCTTCACCAGTCGTAATATATCCGGCACGTCTCTGGGTTCCGCTTTCCGTAATTTATACTCCATTTTCTCCTCTTGCTCTTTTTTCCTCTCGTTAGAAGTCCTCGGTATGTGAAGTGAAAGATTAGATGTTTCTTCATTCGCTTCAGAGTGGCTTTATCCCCGCAGTCAGCCTCTGGTCCGGACGCGTTCGTCGACACAAGAACATCCAGCAGAGTTCACCCTCGGCTGGGTCGCTGCCGCTTCATCTGCCCTCCCCTTTGTTTACATGCTCCTATATATACCCGGCTCAGGCTGCGACCTGATTGGTCCTCCCGCCCGCTACAGCTCAGATTTCTTGGCGGAATAGGCGACGCCCTCTTTTTGTTTTAGCCAATCGCGCCAAAGGCTGGTGCTGACGTGGACAGAGTGTTTTGATTCTGTCGTAAGGTCTTTTTTTTTAGTGGTGGGAAGTTCGGTTCTTTTTAGGGAGTCGGATCGTTTGACTCGCCAAGAAGGGGCCGGTTCCCAAACGGCTCTTCATTTTACCACTTATACGTTTTATAACACAGCCATTATACGCTGTTTTAACGTACGATTTGTATGTGTACACATATATCATTTAAACTTAGGGATGCACCGAAATGAAAAGTTTCGTCCGAAACCGAATAAAAATTAAATGGTTGGCCGAATACCGAAACCGAATATGAAATGCGGTTTGTCTTGTCCCTTTCTTAAAAAACCGCTGTGCCAGGTCACAGGACTCTACGTCTGACTCATATGTTTTGATCAAATGATCAAAAAAGGATTGAGTCGCTCGTTAATCAAAAAGCTAAATACATAAACAATTAATAAGTCCAAATGACTATTCTCATACCATATAATTAATCTAAATTATAGAATAATTAAACACAATAAATTGGCTCCAACACGGTTGTTACATTTTTCACAATTTTTTTTACTATTGCATAAATAGCCTAGAATAAATTTGTAGACATGTTTTTTCAAAGAAAGTAAATGTTTATTTAATATCCTTCAAATATTCCAGTAGAGTTTCCAGTTAGTATAATTATTATTTCATTTATACTGTTAGAAAGCCCATGTTGTTTTAATCACTGTTACTTTGTTCTTGAAAGAAATACTATTTAGTTTTATTATATTTTATTTTTCCCACGTTCATGAACGCATCATAGTCATTCCGACGGTCATTGAACGCACCTCGCATGTGTGAGATGCCATAGTTTAGTTTATAGCTTTGCTAAAGAGCAGTGTATGATGTATTTCTTACTGTGTTTTTCCTTTATCCTGCATCGTGGGTTTATTGTTTGTGAATGACAAAATAATCAGCAACCGTGGCCAGATCACCGCGCACGTTGTTTCATTGCATCAATTGCGTCACGCCACTATTCGGCCTTACTATTCGGCAACTTCACCGAAAGCTGAAAAGCACTTTTGGGCCATTTTCGGTGCATCCCTAATTTAAACTATTCAATTCATTCCTTGTACGTATTCTAAAGTAAAAAATACGCAGATAGAAAAACGTATAAATACGTGAGCAGTAATATTGACATTCAGTCACTGCATGCAATGAGCACCGGTAACGAAATGTATTACTTTACAAAACAAAACAAAACAAAAATTAAAAAATAAACATAAACGGTTCGCGGACGTGAGCTGGCTCCCATCGTTCACTTAAAAGAGCCAGCTCTTTGAACCGGCTCGTTCACGACTGACACATCACTAGTCTTTGTCTTTGTTAGAAAAGTACTCTGCACTTTGACTACAAGAACAAACATAGTACAAGTTATCAGTCTGAAGTAAAAGTTTTGTAAACAAATTAACAGTAGAAAACACGTGCTCATGAAGAACATGAAGTACTCTTCATCTGGAGTTTCTTAAACGGTTATTAAAGTTAAAGTTTTATAGTTAGCTACACGTGAAAGGCTGATGGATTATGTCACAATCCATAAACAATCCATAATCCAACGTACACTACAAGGCAGTAGTGTTGTGACATAATCCATCGTCCACCATCAGTTCCTGCTATCACAGCGTTTGTGACTAAAATCTTAAAAATGTTGGTGACATAACAGCCAGAAAATGTGACCTTATATAAATTCTACAGAGGCAGCATTATTATTATTATTATTATTATTATTATTATATACTGTTATTAACAATAACATTACCATCATATCATCAGTACTATTACCATCATCTTGTCACTGCACCTTATTTACCTATCTATCTATCTATCTATCTATCTATCTATCTATCTATCTATCTATCTATCTATCTATCTATCTTTAAAGAAAACCCTTGAATAAGGAGGACTGTATTCAGAGTATCAAAGTTTAAGTTGAATTTATTATTCTTGTACAAGAAGGAGCGTTTAACACACAGAAGGGGTTTACAGAGAAAAGGCTCCCTGAGGAGCTCTAACCTCTCACCTGATACAGATAATATCATAACATTCCTTTTTGTTTTTCTGCTCAGTAATGAACATTATGTATCAAAATGACACTTCTCAGGCCTGTTTCTCACGTCCTTGTCTCTCCTGTCCTTGAACTACTGATTTATAATTATCTCTCTCTCCCATCCTCAGCAAAAGTCCAAATAAGGGACGTGCACGAGACATGCAAAGACAGAAAACACACATTATATTTTTTATAACATGATCCACAGCCCACTCTGCCTGAGTCAGTGTTTGCTGTGTGGTGTTTTCAGCCTGGTGCCTGTCAGGCTGAACTCAGGGAGGTGAATCCACCTACGGAGCGTGCGTCACGTCACGTGGCAGTGGGCGTGGCCTCTCTCAGCCTGTGGTCCTGTTTGGCACCGTGCCCCGGTACCGTGCCCCGGTTCTCCACCTGAAGAGGAAATCACTTCTGTCTGTACTTTAACGGAACACCGGCTCTTTTTTTTTGGACCCTCCGAAGTTCAGCGTTCACCCTCCGGACACTGCGATGCTCTCACCGAGGTCAGTGTGCTCACAGAGCCCGTGGAGTCAGAGCCCTGCCCGGCTGTAACGTGTCTGCTGTTTACCTGGAGCTCTGCTCACCGTCAGCACCTTTAAAGCAGGTTAACCCGGGCTAACTAGCGGCCCTGGGAGTTACCCGGGTCAGTGATCTGTCCGGTTTCTTGTGTGTGGAGAGTTTAGCTGAAGATGAGGCGCAGCAGTGAGACAGGCCAAAAGGTGTGGGCTCTGTGTGCATGAAGGGAGTGTTCAAACCACACACAGTACTGCTAATATATAATATATAAATACTGCTAATATATACTATATACTACTAATATATACTGTATACTATATACTATATACTACTACTATATAATATATACTGCTACTATATAATATATACTATACTGCTACTATATACTATATACTGCTAATATATACTATATACTATATATGTATATTTGTACTATATACTATATACTACTAATATATACTATATACTGCTAATATATAATATATAATATATACTGCTAATATATAATATATACTATATACTACTACTATATCCTATATACTGCTAATATATACTATATACTATATATGTATATTTGTACTATATACTATATACTATATACTGCTACTATATACTATATACTATATACTACTATATACTATATACTATATACTATACTACTATACTATAACTGCTACTATATACATATACTGCTACTATATACTATATACTGCTACTATATACTATATACTATATACTGCTACTATATACTATATACTGCTACTATATACTATATACTATATACTACTACTATATACTATATACTATACTACTACTATATACTATATACTGCTACTATATACTATATACTACTAATCTATACTATATATATATACTACTACTATATACTATATACTGCTACTATATACTATATACTACTACTATATACTTATATATATACTACTACTAATACTATATACGGCTACTAGATACTATAACTACTACTATATACTATATACTGCTACTATATACTATATACTGCTACTATATACTATATACTGCTACTATATACTATATACTATATACTGCTACTATATACTATATACTACTAATATATACTATATACTGCTACTATATAATATATATACGATATACTATATATATATATATATATATATATATATATATATATATATATATTTGTACTATATACTATATATAAATTCAACTTAAACATTGATACTCTGAATCCAGTCCTCCTTATTCAAGGGTTTTCTTTATAGATAGATAGATAGATAGATAGATAGATAGATAGAATAAAATACTGTATAAAAAGATAGAAGATAAACAGGTAAATAAGGTGCAGTGGCAAGATGTGTCTGCCTGTGTGTCTGTCTGTCTGTCTGTCTGTCTGTCTGTGTGTGTGTGTGTGTGTGTGTGTGTGTGTGTGTGTGTGTGTGTCTGTCTGTCTGTCTGTCTGTCTGTCTGTCTGTCTGTCTGTCTGTCTGTCTGTCTGTGTGTGTGTCTGTCTGCTCAGCTGTTCACTGCAGGATTAAAAACAGACAGATGCCTTCTGATGGTTAAATTTAGAAGATGCATGTCTGTTTGTTTGTTTTTGCAGGTTCCTGTTGCTGCGGTCCGCCGCGTCCATGACGACCAGGTCGTTCTGCACGGGGGGCGCGTTGAAGCAGGGCAGGACGCCGGGCAGGGCGCCAGACATGATCGATGGTAAGACCATGACAAACCGTGCGTCCTGTTCGAGCTGGTTGGCTGCGCCCGGTTTAGTTGGAGATCGGTTGCGTGCTGTGTGATTCAACAGGAAGTTCTCTGTTTTGCATTGCAGTGACTTCAGACCTAAAAAGCAGCAGAGATGAAGCCTGATTGGTGCTTTCAGAGGATATGACAAAATAAACATGAACTCATTTAATTACAGGTGTTCAGTAACGAGCTTAAAACTAACAAAGGCACCAAATTATGAAGGAGCCACCGGACTGCACTGTCTGACCGCTGCAGGCCCACGGGGCGCTGAAGAGAAGAGCTCCGTCTGATCCCTACATCCCTTTAGATCAATGATTAACGTATCCTGTCAGGTGAAAGTCAGGGATGAAAATGACTCAACATTCAGTTTCAGGTTTTTCAGGTGTTCATATTTATAAAGTCACCATTTCCCCACCCTGCCTTCAGGGTCTGTTGATCTTCGTTTTTTACGTGACAAATTCAGGAAAAGAGTGAACAGTCAGGGCGGCAAAGCCACAGACTGCAAACATGCAAATTCAAATCTTCTCATCATTTTTGTCTCTTCACAGGAAATCCACTCTTACACGTGTCGAATGGTGTGTGCTGGTGAACAAATCCGAGACAAATCCTAATCACTAACCTCTTTCTGATTCATGCATGTTGATCACCTCCTGCATGTTTTCTGAACATCTACGGTCTTTTACCTGAAGCACACCTTGTTTCATGTGCGGCAGCTTGTCACTGTGCACCGTTCTGGATTTGACATTCCTCCTCCTGCTTCGCCGCAGAGCTAAACCTCCCCTGCAGCCTTCGCTGGTCGTCTGTTAACCTTCTTCTTCCCACGTCATATGCGGTTGTTTCATCTTGTCTCACAGTTTGAAGGCTTCAGCGTTAATTCAGGATGTTTCAGTCATTATCAGATCTGTGGCACGTTTAAATGACTGAGAGCTCCACAACTTTGGTGACAGAGACAATATGAAACATCTAGCCTTGAACTTTTAGTGCTTTCACTCCTCGAGCACGCACACACACACACACACACACACACACACACACACACACACACACACACACACACACACACACACACACACACACACACACACATCTGATTGTTACTTTTGTGTTTTTCAGTGCGAAACAGGCTGAGAGAAATCGTGGGAGCTTCCACCAACTGGAGGTACTGAACCAAGAGAACGGATCACCGAGGTCCTTTGTTATCGCGTCTGATAACTTCGACTAGATGTAGAAATATCGGACAACACACAGTTACAGTTACTTGTTAAAGTAAAGATGTCTGTGTGTGTGTGTGTCGACAAATTCAGCCTCCCCTGAGCTGACAGACTTTATTCCAATAATGAAACTTATTTAAGCTGAACATTTCAACTCTGTGTGACTGAATTAACTTTAATGTCTTATGTTGAACGCTCTCGTCTGCAGCGACCACCAGCAGGCCATGACGGAGCGCGTGTCGCTGTCCAACATGTTGGCAAACTCTCAGAAGGACCTCCCAGCCAAGACCATGAAGGACAGCTACCTGGAGGTTCACCTGCCTCTGGGCTCCGAGCCACAGCTCAGAGAGAAGTACCTGACGTACCACAACACCGTCAGGTACACACACACACACACACACACACACACACATATACGTGTTTGGATTAACAGATTTCCTCTAACTCGTCGTCTGTCTCTTTCCAGGTTTGGTAGAATCCTGGAGGACTTGGACAGTTTGGCAGGTAACACCAGGACACACAGACGCACGCACACACACACACACACACACACACACACACAGACTAAACAAACCTTTTCTTCGTGTCGCCTCAGTCCTCATCTCTTACTCTCACACCCACAACCCTGAACTGAAGAGGTCTCCTCTGTCCATCGTCACCGCCCTGGTGGATAAAATCGGTAAGACTCTCTGGTATTGAGAGCCTGAAGGACATTTACTCAGTACAAATATGAAGTTTATGTTTTCATGCTGTGTTCTCTTGTTGGGCAGACATGAGGCAGCACACCGTCTATCCTGACTGCGACATCAAGTTCACGGGTCACGTGACGTGGGTGGGAAAGACCTCGATTGAAGCCAAGATGCACATGTCACAGGTAGACGGTCTGTGAAGGCAAACCCGTATCCGGGATGTACCAGGACGAATCTTAACACTGTGACTCTTCTTTCAGTACTGTAACGGAGCTTATGCTCCAGTTCTGGATGCTACGTTCGTCATGGTGGCCCGGGATCCAGAAAACAAGAGGTAGGAGGCAGAATGAAGATGTTCCTTCAGTAAAACTACGTAAACATAATCAGGAAAATGTCTTTAAAATATGTCTCCTTCTTTTATTTCAGGGCAGCTTTTGTAAACCCGCTGAAGCCAGAAGGTCCGGAGGACGAGAAACTCTTCCAGGAAGGAGAAGGTGTGAGATGGTGACACAGCTTTGGTTACCGAGATGTCACGATCCTTATCATGCCATGTGTGTTACTTTGTGTCTTTTCCAGCGAATAAATCTCGCCGCGTGGAGCTCAGCACCGCGTCGCTGCTGAAGGTGGCTCCGACAGACGAGGAGAGGAAGGTCGTGCACAGTCTGTTCCTCAACACGCTGGACACAAAGTACGACACAAACATCCTCCAAGTGTGGACAGTCCTTCATGAAAGTCTTTGTCACGTTCATCACTTGGAGTAAATTGTGCAGAATCCAAGGATCATTTGTGTTCAGCTGTTTAAACATCTTCTTCTCTTGCAGGACGGTCAGTTTCCGCAGCAGAGTCCTGCCTCCAAACTCGGTGTGGATGGAAGATGCCAAACTGAAAGGGCTGGAGATCTGCCATCCTCAGGTGAGAGGAAGGAGAGGAATCATCATGATATGATCACACCTGATCGATCGTTATTGGGCGATTGATCTGCAGCAGCTTGGCTTGGTCGGCTCCAAAGATCCTCAGACATGAGTTCATCTTAAGAAGTCTCACAGAATTTATCGGCTTGCTCACGCTGCCACCTGCTGGAAATCCAAATACACTCCATAGTAACTGTACTGACCTTCAATGCTGGGACACCAGCTACATTCACAGTGTGTGTGTGTGTGTGTGTGTGTGTGTGTGTGTGTGTGTGTGTGTGTGTGTGACCAGGAGAGGAACATCTTCAACAGGATCTTTGGAGGTTTCCTGATGAGGAAAGCGTACGAGTTAGGCTGGGCCAACGCCTGCTCCTTCGGGTGAGAGCTTTAAAGAAAGAAACATCACATTCAAACAAATGATTATTAACCCGCGATGTTAAAAGTCTTTGTCGTCCCTCCGTCCCTCCGTGTGCCGCTGCAGAGGATGTCGCCCGAGTCTGGTCGCCGTTGACGACATCCTCTTCCAGAAGCCCGTGGAGATCGGCTCGCTGCTGCTGCTCTCGTCACAGGTCAGACAGATTGTGTCCGTTTGGATCTGATCGGCGTCTTTGAGGACACTTACATGCATGTTTGCAGCCTACATGCAGGAATGTGAAACAGCAGTGGAGTCCTACAAAGTCTGCTCGCTTTGGGATTGTAAATTTGATCCATTAGGTAGAATTTGTCTTGTTGGATCCTCAACTTCTTGATTTTAAACTGGTTCCTCTGGCAGATCTTCAGCCTTGTTTCCATCAACAGGCTCTAAAACCTGCTGTAGAACCAACCAAACTTCCACCATCATGGAGCATTTAGCAGCTATAGAGCCAGATAGTTCCTCTGCAGATGGTGGAGACCAAAAATTGAGCTAAAACAAAAGAGAAACTATTGGACTTAGATTGACCAGAGGAACTCAAACACAACTCCAGTGGGATGATGTTACATCTTGTTCTGTGTGTGTGTGTGTGTGTGTGTGTTTCAGGTGTGTTACACGCAGGGGAAGCACATCCAGGTCAGAGTTCACAGCGAGGTGTTCGACCCGCTGACCCGTCAACACAACACCACCAACGTCTTCCACTACACGTTTGTCTCCGACCGCGACGTCCCGAACATCATTCCGAATACATACGGAGGTGAGATCACACACACACACACACACACACACACACACACACACAAACAGTTGTCTGATTACGTGTCCGTCTGTCTCACAGAGTCGATGCTGTACCTGGACGGGAAGAGACACTTTAACCAGACGGTGGAGCACTGAGAGTGACGACACGTCTGCTGCCTACCAAAGCCTTTCAGCGTGTGTGTGTGCGTGTGTGTGCGTGTGTGTGTGTCTGTGTGTGTGTGTGTGCGTGTGTGTGTGTGTGTGTGTGCGTGTGTGTGTGTCTGTGTGTGTGTGCGTGTGTGTGTGCGTGTGTGTGCGTGTGTGTCTGTGTGTGTGTGTGTGTGTGTGTGTGTGTGTGTGTGTGTGTGCGTGTGTACAACAGACAGCTTTCACATTGTAGTCACTCTTTGTCTTGTTACCATGGTGACAGCTCTGACTTCACTGTATGTTACATTTTTTACATTCGCTCGTCGCTTGTACGCACAAAAACACAAACACTCGGCCTAACGTTACTTTTCATCCTGAATGTTTCTCTGAGGGACGAGGGGTGTTTCTGCTTCCTGACTTTAAAATGTTTATTTACTCCAACGCAATAAAAGAATTCATATTTATGTCGACGTGTCCTTTGCTTTCATCGTGTGTGATGTGACTGTGATGAGCCAGTGTACCGCGCCTCTCAGCCGTGATGAGGATAGAAACATAAATATTATATGTATGCACAGACTGGTGTTGCAGTTTCGTTGTTTCGTTGTCTACAATGACAAATAAAGCCTTCATCCAATATTCCTGCAGCAGCTCAGGAAGCTCGACCTGCTCAAAGAGACATGAACAGACTGCAGAGGTCAGCGTCGACTCTCCATTCATGATCTCTGCAGATGCAGCACATGTTTGAACTCTGAGCAGCAGAACAACCTGACACAGGAACAGTTTCCTCTCACTGTGATCCACAGCTGACACTGACACAGAGTCAGGAGCTTTACCTGGAAGTTAGAAACTGTTCTCACTGTTTAGTTTGTGTTATTTTAATATGTAAACATTATGAAATAATCTACTCATGCTCATGTGCATCTCTATTATTAATCTACTGCTGTTCATATATATTAATATAACCAGTGCATCCCTCCCTCTGCAGACCCAACATCTGTCTCTGAACTCTGAACCCGTCATAAGGAAAAATCAACTCACTGTCACAATTCAAGTCTGCTCTCAAACCCTCCTGTTTAAAATGAAAATCGTCTTTTCCATCTGATTCAGTTGCGTTGTCCTATTTTTACCTGTTGGTAAAGTTGTTTTCTTTTATGCTTCCTTTTTTTTCTGTTATTTATTTATTGTAAGGCGGCTATGAAATAAAATGTATTATGATTAGATTTTTAAAATCTGCCTTTTATCGCGGTCTGTCTTCATTTATTTATTTATTTATTTTAATCAGTCGCGTGTCCATAACTTCAGTGCAGATGCCTCGTGGTCTTCCTGCAGACTGAACAGGAACAACAGGGTTGTCACACGACCTCGAAGCTGTTAAGCTGAATTCTCATATTTAAAAATGGGTGTAGGAGCAAAGTACAACACTTGTTTTATGAGACACAGCTTTTTAATGAAATTTAGGCAGTGCTTTGTTTTGAAAACTGGACTTTTCCACATTCTGTAGTAGGTTAGCGCTGTCTTTCTCAATCATCTACGTCTATTTGCAGTCTGTGATCTATCTGCATTTGCAATGTTGGAGCTACTGGCTTGACTACAGTGTAGAACGCAAATACATACAGAAATAAAATAATGTTACTTCCTTGCCCCTTGCCTGTCACATATATCACAAAATAGCACGTCAAAACAAAAACAAATGATTTTGCAAACTGATTTATTTCGACCACTTGCAGTTCATAGTCTCCGCCACCAGATGGAGTCAAGCGTTGGGGGCGTGGCTCAATGTGGGCGTGTCTCAACGTTGAGCCACGCCCCGATCTGCAGCCAGGGGCTTGGCTATAAAACCCAGGCGGAACCAATGTTGGCTGCTGTCCGTGTTCCCCGGTTCCTTCTCAGCCGGACACTAACACGGCCGTTAATCCTCTCAGTCCGGTTTGTTCTGGTTCGGTTCGGTTCGGTTCGGTTCGGTTCTGTCTCCGTGGCATGAAGAACATGTTGGCCGTGCTGTCTCACGCGCTCTGCAGGATCACCGGACGGACTGTGGTGAGAGACGATGCTAACTGTTAGCATGTTAGCATGTGTGTAACTGTGTGTAACTGTGTGTGTGTGTGTGTGTGTGTGTGTGTGTGTGTGTGAGATCGATACTCGCGCCAATATCCGGTTTGATTTTTTTTTTTTTTAAATACAGCACGAGGCTAAAAATAAAGTGTGTGACCTGTGACGTCACACCGCGTGTTTAAAAACGTTGAAGGTCCGGTGTGAAGTTTGGTGACGTCACAGGTGGCGCGTCTGCTGATTGCAACCACGTGACCTCACCGACGTCTTTAGGACAGACAGACAGACAGGTTTGTCCGAGGGAGAGAGAGAGAGAGAGAGAGAGACAGACAGACAGACAGGTTTGTCCAAGAGAGACAGACAGGCAGGCAGGCAGAGAGACAGACAGACCTACCTGTGTCTGTCTGTAACTTTCCTGTTTGCTGATTGATTCATATTTAATGGGCTGTTCCACCTTTGACCTTTGACCTCTGACCTTTGCGTGCACGTCTGCGTTCCAAATTAAAGCAGCAATGTGACTCACGTCAACTTTATGTTTCCGACGTGACTGATAATAATCTCTGTGCCTGTTTGACTTTTAACGGAGTCAGTCAAACTCTGACAGTCACAGAATGTTTGAACTCTGATTTAAAACATTTTTATTCTGCGTGGAAGTGATGATGAAGTTTTCTTTGTTTAAAAGAACATCAGTGACCTGCTGTGGTCAGGTTTGTTAAACAGCATCATGTACAGTTATGATTCATCCACAGTATATGTCAAATTAAATATATAATGATCAAATTAATGTTTAATTAAGCAGTGACTAAACTAAACTTACTTACTTCTTGTGCTGAGAATATTTAATCAGGACGTCAGAACGACACGCTCGGATCGTCACAACGTGACGTGAAATTATAAATTGACCCACGTGTGAATGCAGGGTTTGGTTTCAGTTCAGACTCATCAATGTTCACGGTGCTCACAGCAGCTTTAATGATGAGAAGTCTGATCCTAAAAACAAACTGTGACCGGCTGCAGGATCGCTGTTTGTTGCTTTGCTCTTTCCCTCCGGCTTCACGCCCTCCACTCTTCATATTTATGTCTCCTCTCCTTCCTTCCTGCCTCTCCTCTCCTTAGGGAGCCCAGACAGTGTCCGAGGTAAGCCGCCTGCTCCTCCCTCTGCATGCTCAGCAACATGATGATGTTTTAATAAAAATAATCTCATCTGTGGTCGCACAGTTAAAGCTCGTTCAACGTTTACAGTGTTTGAGTCACGACAGGAAGTGTTTTAATGAAGTCAGAGTCTTTGTTACCAAATATTATCTTCTGTGTTCAGAACGTTAAAAGATCCAAGTGTCGTTAAACAACATCTCAACATGCAACTTTTATTTTCTGATTTATTAAAAGTAACTAAATAAACTAAATAACTGTCAGTCGACTGAATGTGTGAGGTCTGTTTTAATCTATTTTAAAAAACTCCTGTCATGTCTAATCCTGCGAGTGTCATTCAGATTATTTAGTTTTCATATAAAATAATCCTCATCAGTCTGTCAAACAGTCCTAAACTCAATCAGTGAATTTGTAATGATGTCAAACAGACGAGCAGCTGATGGATTTTAAATAATCTCCTTTTTATTTATATTTATTCAGCGTTTATTGTGACGATAAATGACGTCAGATTAAAGTCGAGTTCACGTCATGACGTCAGTTCATATTGTGATAAAATTAATCATCTGATACGTTTGTGGCATGAACTCATAAATTAAATCGCAGACTGAAGTTCATCACATTTAACCAAAGATCTACGTCCACAACAACCTGAGGACGATCGAGCTCCTCCTGTGTCTGTCAGCTGTTTCTGTTTTTTTGTTTTCCACCTGTAGACGCCTCTTCATCCTCATCATCATCATCATCACCGTACACATGTACAGCTGCTCTGGCCGGGCTGTGCTCTGTTCTGATTGGTTGGCTCCTGTGTTCCCCCCTCCCCTTCAGTTGCTGATTGACCTGTCAGAGTACGTCAGTCTAACCTCACCGGCGTCGGCGGCGTCCGTCTCGGCAAAGGCTCAGCGACAACCACCCGACCCGCCTCCAGTCAGTACTAGAGCGCCTGCTGCAGAGTTAGTTAGCGTCCACGCCGACCGGACAGACGGAGCAGTAAGAACCAGGCAGCGTCTTCCATGTCTGATCACTAACAGGGGTCACGTTGTTGTTTCCTTCTTGGTTCTGGTTCTGGGTCCTTCTGGTCTGAGACTAACTGAAGATCACAAAAGTCACAGCTGATGACTTAAACTAACATTTGCCTGTTGTGAAGCAGCCGAATCTCACGGCTGATTTATCGACTATCAGGATGCATGTCGACGACTTGTCTGGTCGTTTTTAACTCATTGTGTTAAAACAAACTCGAGGTTTACTCACTAACTTCTGACAGACTTCCTCACCGTCAGCAGGCAGAGCTCGATCTGCTACGAGGACGCGTTTGTGACGCTTCGAATTGAAGCCACAATAACAACGAGAAGTTAAAAGCAATAAATCAATAAAAACTAGAATAAAATGTGAATTAACTGTCAGCTAAAAGTGCGTTTTTAAAGTTCACATAGAGTTCGCAGCTCTGATCTTCTCAGAGGTCGCTGCAGTTTTGGAGCTCTTTCTTTTTTATGGATATATTTGGACAACCAGGAATAAAACATTCGAGGATCTCAGGGAGTGAGACGAGACGCTGACAGTTCAGATAAATAACTCAGCGAGGCCTCTAGGGCTTTAAAGTCGTCTTTTAGTTTAAGTAAAATCAGACTCAGGCTTGAGTTGGACAACATCAGATTCTAGAGCCGGTTGATTATCGGCCAGTATGAACTCAAACTGGATTCAGTCAGAAGGCTGCTGTCTTTATGTCGGTGCACGATCGCCGACCCAATCTGTGAATTTCTCTTCTTAAAATCAGTCGATCACAGAAAGTCGACATAATATTGGAAATATCTCCCAGTTCTGCAAATATTTTCCTAGAATGAATCGTCGTTTATTGCGACGACGACACGCAGGTCTGGACTTGTGGGTAAAGAGAGGGCTTAGACTCCAGCTGTGGTTTTGAACATCGTTTACTCCTGTTGGTGAATATTTGTCCGGTGTCTTCCCGCCCTCTTATCCTCCACCTGTATCCTCACTGAGCCTCCACCCGCTGTGACGAGGAGGGCAGCTCTCACGCTGTCTGAGTGGAAGACTTGTGTGCTTTCCTTGTTGTTGCGTGTCCGTGATTGTGAGTCGTGTGTTTTTTTGTATGACCAACGTTTGACGTGTTTCTTTTGTCACCAGGGTGCCAGAGTTGTCGTCTCCCGCTCCTTCGCCGACTTCACCCCTCATGCGACCTTTGACATCAAGGTTGGTGGAGACAAAAATCAAAGAAGAAAAATCTTGAAAATAAATCTTGTTAAATAAACTTTAGACTTTCTGGCCAGTAGAAATGCGACGTGCACCGCCTGGAGGACGGCCCCCCGGTGCAGGCGGAGCTGACTCGGGAGGACGGCCTGAAGTATTACCGAGTCATGCAGACCGTGAGGCGCATGGAGCTCAAAGCTGATCAGCTGTACAAGCAGAAGATCATCCGAGGCTTCTGTCACCTGTACGACGGACAGGTGAGGACGCCTCAGTTTAACTTTAACTTTATCTCCTACCTGCCTTAACGTTGGTCTTCTCCTGCAGGAAGCGTGTGCAGCAGGCATAGAGGCTGCCATCAACCCCTCCGATCACCTCATCACCGCCTACCGCGCCCACGGATACACGTACACCCGCGGCGTGCCCATTAAGGAGATCCTGGCTGAGCTCACGGGTGAGACGGAGATTTAAAAAAACCACGTGGTCGACTCTTAGAGATCTGCAGTGGCGTCACTCCTCGTCTTTGTCTCCTCCTCAGGGCGTAAAGGCGGCGTGGCCAAAGGCAAAGGAGGCTCCATGCACATGTACGCTCCACACTTCTACGGCGGTAACGGCATCGTGGGAGCGCAGGTAAAAGCAAATTAACAAAATCCACTCTGAGTCGCCGTTAAACGTCACAAGTGTCGGTTCATAACTCGGCCGTGACCCGTCCAGGTTCCTCTAGGAGCCGGCATCGCTCTGGCCTGCCAGTACCAAGGCAACAACCAGGTGTGTGTCACACTCTACGGAGACGGAGCAGCCAATCAGGGCCAGCTGTTTGAGACGTTCAACATGGCGGCCCTGTGGAAGCTGCCGTGCATCTTCATCTGCGAGAACAACCAGTACGGCATGGGGACGTCTATGGAGAGAGCTTCAGCCAGCACCGAGTACTACAAGAGAGGAGACTACGTGCCGGGAATCAGAGTGAGACACTTAGACAGTTTTACGTCTGAGCTTTACAGCTCGTGGCGACACATTTTGGGTCTTGGGCGGTAGCTGCAGCGTGTCTGCTGGCCGTACGCTGCAGCTGGCCTGTATGGACCTAGACTACAACAGGAGGACACTGATGTCCGTCCTGGCAGTTGCAGGTGTGAGCATCCATACAGCTGTCTGATGTTCATGTATGATACTGCACACAAACACGTGCTCCTTGGAAACATGCATCACCGTGTGCATCACTCCCTCAGCAGCTGATTTAACGCTGCTGCTTCTCTCTCAGGTGGACGGGATGGACGTCCTGTGTGTCAGAGAGGCCACGAGGTTCGCTGCAGACCACTGCAGGTCTGGAAAGGTGAGCTGAGATCAGAGAGTTTAATAGTTTACAAGTCCACCTGCTGCTGTCCTGAACCGTCCTCACTCCTCTCTACTGCTTCAGGGTCCCATCGTAATGGAGCTGCAGACCTACCGTTACCATGGACACAGCATGAGTGACCCAGGTGTCAGGTGAGCAGCAGTGTGACCTCTCTGCACATCGTGTCAGTCAGATATTAAACATGTCTCTGTGTTTGTGTGTCACCTTCCCTTTTTTGTTCGTTTGTTCTAACCGATGTAACTTCCTGCAGCTACCGCACCCGTGATGAGATTCAGGAAGTGCGCAGTAAGAGTGACCCCATCTCTCTGCTGAAAGACCGCATGCTCAGCAACAACATGGCGTCTGTAGAGGAGTTCAAGGTGAACACACACACACACACACACACACACACACACACACACACACACACACACACACACACACACACACACACACACACACACACACTTCATATAAGAACCTGCAGTGTGAACAGAGTTGCACGGAGCCAGATCGTAGCGGTTCCTACTACACTAGAAATTTTACACGACGGTCCTACCGTGGATTACTGGACTACATAGCGGCATCTGCTCTCCTCTCGGCTTCTCGCTGCATGCTGCTCCTTGTAAACAAACCAACACGGCAACAACTGCAACCGACCTACACGGCTGCTGAATGATTGGCTGTTTGTCTGTTACTGGTGACGTCCGGGGATATGATAGGCTGTTTCCGCACACTGTCTGTAAGCTGATTGGCTGTTCATGTTTCAAACTCCATGAAAAACAGCTCCGCTTCCATAGACACTCACTTCAGAACAAACAAGTTCTCTCTGGCCCAGACGTGTGCACGGCTTACAGTCACAAACACGAGACAACACTCTCACCGTGGCAGAAGCACCGGGCCCGAGCGGAGAGTCTGCCGCCGCGTCATCATCAGTGGCAACACTAATTTAGCTTAAAAAAGAAACTCGTTGTTTCTAATTCTTACTCCAGCAGTATTCTGTTTATCCACCAAACAACATAAGTAATAAGTATTTATAACTTGTACAAATACATACAGTTCATAAAAATACTAATAAAAAAGGCAGCAGTATCGCGATAATACCCGGAACCATGATACTTAGTCTGGTATAGTATCGCGATACTTTGTCTGGTATAGTGAAACATGAGTCCCTCAAGTCCAGGTCAGAGGTTGCAGAGTTTATTGAAGCGTGGCGGCGTGCTGATGTACTTAGACACCTGCAAACAAACAAGATGGAAGTCTGTAGGGAAGAAAACAAAGGAAGGTCCAGACCAGGAGGTGCTAAAGCCCGTCTTCACTGTGCTACATGTGTGTCGTCTTCATCGACGGTCCACTGAGTCTTGATACGAGTTAAACCTTTCCGACGTGCGGTGGACTTCATGTTCAATCTGCAGCTTTATCCTCTCAGATTTCAGCTTGTGACTTCTTTCACATTAATGTTCACAAACATTTTAGTTTGAGCGTCGCTGCGCCTCAATTTCTTCAGAAAATCTGAGTGGTCTCGTTCTTCAGTGAAAGTGGAGGATCTTCGACTCTAGGCTTTGTAGACGTAGTTCTCACGTGAACTGCAAATCTACAGGATTTGCAGTTCACGTGGGAACTACCTGATTCAGGATGATATAATCTGAGATTAACTGGAGTCCTTTCTGTCCTGACAGGAAATCGACGTAGCGATCCGTAAGGAGGTGGAGGAGGCGGCTCAGTTCGCCACGTCCGATCCAGAGCCGCCGCTGGAGGAGCTCTGCAACCACATCTTCCACAACAGCCCGCCGCTGGAGGTCCGCGGGACGCACCCGTGGTCCACGCTGAAGTCCGTCAGCTAAGACCTCCGTCAGAAGATGAGTCCTCCAGCTGCACCCAAAAACCTTCAGCATTCCGCACCTTAACGGGACTCAGTGCTTATTTATAGTTTATATAGATTATATATATTCTTTGTGAGCTGCAGAACATACGCACAAAACGCAGCACTTTCACTTTTTATTTTCCGCTTTTAAACTATGAATAATGTCCGCCTCTCTTAAAGCTCTCACCTGTTTGACTTTAAGCTGTTTTTAGAGACGTCAGGATGTTGAGTTAAGGCAGCGGTGGAAACGTTTACTGAAGTACTTCAGTACGATTTTAGAGTTACTTTATTTATGTTGCGTTATACTCGACTACATTTCAGAGGAAAGTTTGAAACGCACAAAATATTAGATTTAGTTTGAAGCTATGCAGCAGAATCTAAAGTATTTATCATGAGCTCCACCTTTACCAGCATTAAAGTGATTCATTAATGATTAGACTCCTATAATATATCATGACTTGAAGTAGTCGTACTTTTACTGAAGTAGCTGCTGTGAGTAGCTCCTCCACCTCTGAAGGTACACACTGTGTGTACTTCACCCTGTGAGGATTATGTGGATGAATAATAAAGAAATCAACAAACAGTTAATTGAATTCGGCTCGTTCCAACACTTACCAGCCACGCTGGAGCACGTGAACTTCCCACACCTCTACCTACGTGATGACGCGAGGACGTTAAACTAGAAAGACTGAAAGAAGATGCTTAAAACCTGTAACTAGTCTGTTAAATGTCACACACAATGAAAATCTGTGAGGAGTAACTGATTCTCTCCGTCATGTCGTACCGCTCTGTTCTCCACAGCAAAGTTACTCAGCACTGTTACTGAGCCTGAACCTGAACTTGTACAAATGTGAAGCTTTACTTGACTATTTATGTGTCTGTGTGCTGAGACTGTTAAATAAATAAATACAGAAAGGTGTGTAAATAACCGTGTGTGCTTCTGTTGACTGAAAACAGAAAAACTTTTACTCACATGAAACAACAAACATGAAATGAGTCGGGTGGAGCAGCATCACGTTTATATAACATCAGATTGTTGAAGTTCTCCGGAGAATCTTTTTTATCCTTTAAGGTTCTTTTAGGAAGTCAACTGCAGAACTTTTGAAGAACCTTTTATGCTTAATAATTTTCTCTCCTTTTAAAAGTTCTCTGGAGAACCGGTTCTAGTTCTTTCAGTCACCCTTTGAACACTGTGACCTGGTTTTGATTAAAAACAGTTTGAACACCTGACTAACGAATGTTTAATGCAGAACCTGAATAGACCCGACAGGTAAACCGTTCCCCAAGAAGAACCGCTTCAGGTTCTAACTTGAAACTTAAAGTTCACACTGTGTCTTCTATACTCCCTCCATCACTGACCACTAGATGACACCACCGGGCTGTGAAGTCTGCGTCTGTTTACTGATGTCATGACAACCAAACATCACAGTTGAACAGAGGAAGGAAGTGTTGCTCTGATAAGGATCACAGCAGAAGTACAACAAGTCCATGCACAGACTTCACTGTCGTTACAGTGAATCGGAAACTGATGTTTTAGACACGAAATCAAAGTAACTAGTAACTAAAGCTGAGATAAATGTACATGTACAAGTACCTCAAACATGTGCAGCACTGAGTAAATGTACTTAGTTACACCCATAACAAAGATTAGACCACGTCATGCGTCACTAAGGTGGAAGAAGAACTCGGTTCCTTTAAGTGAAGGTAGAAATACCACCGTCTAAAATGTACTGCAGTACTCCAAGTAAAAGTCCTGATTTCAAAACGAAGTAAAAGTACACAAGTAGTGAGAAGTACTCACTGTCCAGAATGGCTCCTCTCAAAGTGTTTTTAAGTGTTTAGTGAATTTTGTGTGGAAAAGATGCAGCAGCAGCTACTGTGTAATCTACAGAGACGTTAAACTAAACCTGCACAGACAGAAAACTATATCAAAAGTTATATATATATATATATATATATATATATATATATATACAGAGGTAGTGCAAAGTGAATGTGACTGAATTATTGGACTAGTTGTGAGTATTAAAGGTCCAGTGTGTCGGATTTAGTTGCATCAAGTTGCGTGTTCAGTCTCTTCACGTCACCCTCGCCTCGTAAAGGAGAAACAAACACTTTATGATGTCTGTATTTAGTTTGTCTGTAGAAACACGGTGTTTCAACACGGCGGGCTCCACTGAAGACGACCCGCTCCCACCGTGCATATAAAAGAAATATAAATATTCTCATTTTGAATTGTTTAGTTAGTTATGAGTGAAAATAGAGGCCCTGAATCTGACACACTGCAGCTTTAAAGTGCTGACAGACGGCTGGCTCCAAGACGCTCCACAGAGAGACACAGTCTGTCTGTCCTACCTGTGAGCATCAGTCTGTACAACTCAAGATATCACACACTGCAAGTCCAGTAGATACTGAACTGGTTTGTGCAAAACATCAGTGAAATCTTTCTCACATGCATACTGCACTTTAACAATCAGTGTGTTCTCTGTACAAAGACTAAACTCTTTAGGTTTTAGATTTACATATTGCATAGTTTCATACCTGTGTGTACAGTGTTAAAGTTTTGTTTTCTTGCTGTCACTTACCGTTTGGGAGCTGCTGTAACAAAAACTATTTCCCTGCAGGGATTAATAAAGTGACTCTGATTGTGTTGGAGGACGATGAGAGTATAAATCACTGTTCATGTGCTGCAAACGCTTTAAAATGCAACGACACACGTGGGAAACTACAGCAGATAAATAAATAGATTTATATAATTAAATCAGAGTGCAGAAAATGAATGGCAGTGACAGTGAGGAGCAGACCTGTGCTGCAAAGTGTCAGGAGAATGTAGAAGGTGTCTCCTCCACTGCTCTGTGTGTTTAATTAATTAATTAATTAATTGGACGAGTTAATTAATTAATTAATTAAGCACATTCCTGCTGATTATCTGTGGATTAGTCACCGCTCGGTCTCCATGGATGAATATAATCATCACACACACACACACACACACACTCACACACACACACACACACACACACCTTCGGATTCCGCCTCCTGGCGCGTGACGCAGGAGTGACGCAGCGGTCTGACGGACAGGTAAGCCGACACCGGGCGCCATATTGGGCAACAACGGAAGTGAGAGAGAGAAACAGATGAGAGATAAGTGTGTGTGTGTGTGTGTGTGTGTGTGTGTGTGTGTGTGTGTTTCCTCCTCCTCCTCATGTTTGTCTCTCTCCGGAGGAAGGGGCGGTCTCTGCGCCGCAGCCAGATCCGGAATTAGAAGGTGTTCGCTCGGCTGTGCTCGGCTGTGTGGGTCGCTGAGCTCCGCGGAGGTTCGGTTCGGTTCGGTTCGGTTCTGATAACCGACACGAGGATAAAGAGGAGAGGAGAGGAGAGAGGAGCCAGCGGAACTGTAGGAACAAATAAAGAGAAACTAAAGGAGCCGGCGGGACCGAGAAGTGTCGACCGAGGGGAGGGACGACAAGCCGGGGCAGAAAAGAGGAATAAAAAAAGAAGAAGAGACAAAAGTACCGGAGAGGACGGACAAGATGCCCCTGGCCCAGCTGGCGGATCCCTGGCAGAAGATGCCGCTGGGGGGCCCGCATGGAGAGGTGAGACACTCACGCACAGACACGCACACTTCAGCTTTGACAGTTCATGCGCTAACATGTGGAACGTGAACGCACCATTCGGGACAGGTATTTTAACACAACACACCCCAAAAAATCTTTAAAACTAATTAAAAAACCACAAAATATTAAATATAGAAGCATTAAATTAGACAAAAATCCTTAAAACTAATAAAAAAAACACAAAATATTAAATATAGAAGCATTAAATTAGACAAAAATCCTTAAAACTAATTTTAAAAAAAACATAATATTAAATATAGAAGCATTAAATTAGACAAAAAAACATAAAACTAATTTTAAAAAAACATAATATTAAATATTGAAGCATTAAAGGAGACAAAAAATCCTTAAAACTAATCAAAAAACACAAAATATTAAATATAGAAGCAATAAATTAGACAAAAATCCTTAAAACTAATAAAAAAAACACAAAATATTAAATATAGAAGCATTAAAAATCTTAAAACTAATAAAAAACCACAAAATATTAAATATTGAAGCATTAAATTAGACAAAAACCCTCTTTGCTGATGTCACAGTGTAAAAAATGCTCTAAAAATATGACGACAAAGCAGCTTAAAATGATTACAGACTCTTACTAACGTGCTATAATCCCCCTTTGTTGCACGCTGTGAGTGTTAAAGTGCTGTTCGAGGACACACAGAGTCTGAGGTGATGCAAAAGATGATGCACCTTTCAGTTAAAGATACATTTCAAACCCTGCAGGGACGTAAACACCGTTAGACACAAACACAGGACACACACACACATGATGCAACGCTCTGTAGTTTCCGTACGGCTGAGTGTCGTAATGTGCCACAGTCCAAAACATATCCACTTTAGATTAGAGACTGTGTTTGAGATTAAAGATTACACTGAAAACGTTAATTTACACAATAAATGGGGATTAGTGTCGTTGGTGTGTGTGTGTGTGTGTGTGTGTGTGATGCCAAAGTGAGTGTTAAAGTGATTGTTGGTGCAGCCACGTGTGAAACATTTTGATTTTTTTGGGAGGATTCCAGATGCAAACGGGCAAAACCAAAGTGTGGGATCAGAAAAATGAAACAAACCAGAGTGTGTGTGTGTGTGTGTGTGTGTGTGTGTGTGTGTGTGTGTGTGTGTGTGTGTGTGTGTGTGTGTGTTTTCCTCGTCCGTCCTTCCTACAAACTTTTTGAATCTTGATAAAGAGCAGGAGGAGGCGGCGCCTCCACGACCGCATGATTCAGGAAGAAGTTGCGTCTTTCTCTGCCTCTGTGTGTGTGTGTGTGTGTGTGTGTGTGTGTGTGTGTGTCCACTTCCTGTATGAGGTGTCACAAGGGCTGCATGGAGAAATGGCTGTGTGTGTGTGTGTGTGTGTGTGTGTGTGTGTGTGTGTGTGTGTGTATGTGTGTATGTGTGTATGTGTGTATGTGTGTGTGTGTGTGTGTGTGTGTGTGTCACTCTGTAGGCAGATCGTGAACAATCAAACCTGATTCACGATCGGCTCAAACACAAAAATGCACTGAGTCACAGCCAGCGTGTCTTTTTTTTCTTCTTCTCGACAACAAGCTCGTACCTGCTCGCTGTTTCTCCCCACGCCGCCTCGCTCCACCTCACCTTCAACCGCGATAAGAAGAGGGTGGCGGCTGGCGCCGACCTTTGACCTTTGTTCGTTACACCCTCTGTGACGCCTGAGAGCTGTCGTACCAGCTCGTTTTTTTTTTCTAGGCCACCACACATGAAAAAACACACACACACAAAGGAGTGAGCGCTGAAGCAGTCGTGGAATGAAGGAGAGATGCTTGCCCTCAAGACAAAAATCATTCAACACACAAAGAGTAGATGCAGCGGCTGCACTCGTCTGTTGAAAATGCAGAAACAACAAAGATGAGCGTGAATCTGCAACGTTTCAGAGAACACGGATGTTCAGTGTGAGAAAATATTAGAAAATGTCCCGATGACGCTTAAAACGGAGAACTGAAACTCAAATATTCAGTTTAATATCAAATCTACTGCACCATTATTGTGCATACTTCTTCTTGCTCGTCTTGTAACTTAATCTAGTCATGCACGATCAACACCAACCTGACAAGCAGGGCTGGAAAAATGTAGTCCTACCAGATTGACATCGTTGGACACTCGAGTCCAGCTGAAGTATCATTTTTCAGTACTCAAGTAGCAATACAAGTTTCTGGAATAGTAGCAGATCTTATTCATACATTGTGGTGTAAAGTTAAGACTTCTCTTAGACCTGAGCTGTGTTAGTTCACAAGTTGGCCAGGATACTGTAAGAGTTGGAGTTCACAGGGGCAGTTAAGATTGTTTCGACCTAGTTCGGGTTGTTCGGGTTGTACGTGGTGTGTTACCTACAGTAGATGGCGGTCTGCATGTCCCATGAAGAAGCGGCTGTACCTTCCTGTCAGACGACTCCTTTCCAACGGGAAACTGAAGCTTGTCTATCGATCGACGCTCCCTTCAAAGCCGCCAGACTTCATTGACAGAAATGTAATTTTACCTCGCGGATCATGGCAGTTTCTGGTGCCACCGCTGCCTCGATTGGTCGGTTTGTTTGACGCGTGACAAGGTTAGTCGACCCGCGTTGTGTGAGGTGAAATAAGGTTTTTTTTTGTTAATAGAGTTTGGAGACGTTGGAGATGGATTGAGTTTCCTGTCAGGAAGGGTTGGAAATCTTCTAAATATAGTGTACACTTAGACTGATATTGATCTTCTTGGGTTTGCCTACCTCCAAATTCCACCCAGCACGGAGTCGACGGGACGTTAGGGCACACAAACAGCCAAAAGGAAAACAACTGAACATATTTAGAAGCACAAACCAAATCTGAGAAAGTTAACGAGAAAGTCTGGTGGGCAACACGCTTCCCAAATGCTGCTGGTGGGGTTTGAAGTCGCGTGGAAAACCGACCAAAACAACCAATCTCCTGACGGAGACGTGCCCAGTGGCCCTGTTTTGGCGGTCCAAAACTGGGAGTGGACCGCCATCTGCTGTTCCTGCTCGCCGCCTGCAAACATGAACCGATAATCGCTCATTTGGGTTCAAGGTCGGTTCAAAGAATTTGAACAAAGAATGGTTAAAGTCAGCGTTTCCTATATTCCTGTGGACGTATGAAAGAGTTCCCAGGGTTTGCGGTGGATATTGGGCGACACAGTGTCTTCAGAGAGAGCCCGCATGGTTCATATCCCCGGATCAGTTTCCCTTCCTCTCCTGTCCTCTCCGTCACCTTCCATCTTCCTCATCGTAATCCTTCAGTCTTCCTCTGTGCCACCCATCACCTCCTCTCTCTCATCTGTCTTCCACCCCGCTGTGCAGATTTCAGGCTTATCCTCCCGCCGCTGCACTTACCGGCAAAGTAAATAATCACCATAATCACTTTTATTGTTGTTATTGTTGTAGTATCGGTGCTATCAGTGTCTGAATCACAGCTGCTGTTCCCGCAGGGGAGCAGACAGGCTGCTAATCTGCTTTACGTAATGCAAATTTAGATCTGTTGTTTCTGGGTTTTGTATTTTTTTTGCTTTTGGGCGAGTGGGTGACGTAGAAGCGGGCAGAGTTCAGTGACGCTGCTGATGAAGCTCCCACTCTGGTTGGATTCCTCCGTCACTGGGAGCCGAGGCGAGGTTTTCAAAATACAAAAACTGTGACAGCGTCACGGACGAACGTCACCCTCAGCTGTTTTAAAGCCAAAAAATATGCCGGCATGTTGGATGTGCTGCTTCTTCCGTAGATCATTGGCAGACCTGAGTTGGGCTGAAACAAGCCATCTGTAACGACGCCCACCTGTCAGTCAAAGCGTCCACGCTCTTAATCCTGCATAACTTTAAGCCTTAATACAATGTGAACAGGTGAGTTGTATATAAATTCACCCTCAGTACAGTTGTCATGAACGGGGAAATTAGCTACAGAGACCAAAACTGTTTTTTGTACCAGGCTGTAAACATGTTTATTTCTGCTGTGAAGTTGGACATTTGAACATGGGGACTTATGGAGACTGACTCACTTCTGGAGCCAGCCTCAAGTGGACGTTAGAGGAACTGCACCTAATTGCACTATTAAATATAATATGTTAGTCGTGCATGACCTGTACGGTAAGTACCTGCAGTGACTCTGGAGGTGTTTTCAGTCATGAGTCATGACGGCAGGTGAACGTGTTTCGACCTGAAGCGGTGACGTTGCAGCCGCCTGGCAGGATTACACAGGGAGCAAAAGGGCTAATTACTGTGTCACCACTGTGCTTCAGGTGTGTGTGTGTTAACTCGATCTCTGTATGTGTGTGTGTGTGATTACAGGATGCTCATCATGATCCCGAGGACTCGGTGGGCGAGGACGACTCCATGCCTGTCTGCAACGTAAGTCCGCCTCCCGCTCACGTCGGCTCCAGATTGTGTTTTGGCTGGTTTCCGTTATTCCTGCCTGACATTCAGCGGCTTCAGATGTAAACACGGCGAGCGGCGGCTCTGTTTGTACTGACAACAGCACAACACTCTGAAGTCAGCGATGGCAGCTGTCTGTGTGTGTGTGTGTGTGTATCTGTGTGTGTGTGTTTCTGTGTGTGTTTGTCAGCTACAATCAAACAGTCATGAGTTTGACTGGCTGCTATTGACGAGTAAACATCCCTTCCGGTCTTTTTGTTCATTCACATGTGTGCGACCTTGTGTTGCGTTCACACAAAGCTCAGTCTTTCCACTGTTTGAGAAAACTGACGCCTACACCTGCAGGATAATTGCTGGTATAAAAGCGAAGCACAGCGTGGCTCACTATTAAAGTAGTGAGTCATCTTAATGCCCTTCGGATCCTGTGCCGCGTTCGATACCATAATTTATTCTATACCATATCTTGTTGATTTACTCTTCAGGTAAACCCTCGTTCCTCTTTCTGCGTCCCAGTTTCAAACTTTATTTTGATATGGAAACAGTTTTGCAGTGGCTGCTCATGAAGCTCTCACATATTTCTTGTTTTCCTCTGGTTGTGTTACTGCTGAACATGGTCAGACGCTTTGTTTTCATGCTATCTTATCTCCGTATGCAATCGTTTCTTTGGTGCAGCGTCTTTTTTCCGTCAGACAGGATCGAGCGCTGCAGGGTTATCTGTTTGTGCTGAACGTAACCGCTTTGAAACAATCAGGAAATGACTTATTTTGCAGATTAACAGGCTTTTATCGAGGCTGCGCTCGCTTACTCTCATTCACCGTCCATGTCGCTCAACCACATCGAACATCTCTTCAAATGAAATGTTGTGCATGCAAAATAAATAAATAATAAATAATAAATCACAATTTTGCAGCTGTGTGATCTGCTGTTGGCTTTAAATGTTTATTCTGATTATTTCGTGGATCATTTGGGGAAAAGTTTGAAGGCTGCAATCGATGAATATTTTTCATTTCAAGCAAAAATTGAACAAAAAGATTGCAAGTCTCTGCCAAGTCCAAAAAATATTCAGTTTACACTGAGAGAAGACACTTTTGGGAAGCAGACAGGAGGGTTGTGCAGCGGCGTGTCTATTTGTGTTGAACTCAGCCGCTGTGAAACAATCAAGAAAACCACGAGCCGCCGCTCACTCAGATGAACTGAACCCTGCGTCAGTATGAAATGGTTCAGTCTGCCGAGTGACTGAAAGAAGAAAACCAGAGCAAGAGACACAACTTGAATCCAACATGAGACTCTGACGTGACAGTTTTATGTTGTATACTAACTGTCATAACTTACCGTGCCATCAGAACCTTTGAGAACCCGTGTTTGTAGTTGATTCTGTGTTTTTTTCCAGTTTGAGCATACAGCGGATCCCGCTCAGAGATACGGTATAGTACAGAGCTGGGCCATAAGTCTACCCGACATCTCTTTGTGGTGTTCAGATAAAAAAGAAGCTCTCAGTCAGAGGTGAACAGACGATGACTCAGCCTGTGGTCTGATAATCTCATATCTCTGACAGAAGTCTGAACCAGATTACATTTTTTTGACGTGAAGCGGTGGATTTGTCACCACCTGCTTATCAAACCAGAACTCGAGGACGTGTTTTTTGATGAAGCATGAAGCTGCCTTACGTCCCTCTCTCTCTCTCTCTCTCTCAGCCGATCTCAGTTTATGAGAAAGTAACTGAAGCAGCTGTCGTTTAGTTTGATGCCGTGGCTGAAAGATGAATCGAAATTTGTTTGACATTTGAATATTATTGGTGACATTTGCATCACACAGACTCGTCTAGACCAGCAGCTTGTCTCTTGTTAATAATGTACCTCACCTGAACAGATACGGTGTGGAGTTACTGAAGTAAATGAGGTGCTTTCCAGTCTGTCGTCATCTCCTTTCCACCAACACCACCGTGGTTCCCAACCTGACGGGGGTGGAAGGGCTTCCCACAAGGTCAAATCATGATCTCATTACTCAGGGGAAAAACATTTCTGCTACACGAGTTGTGTTTATTTTAAGCCACGTGCTTCGGCCCAGACTGGATTTCGATGGACGTTCATCATCCTCAGAGGATGACCCCCGCAGACAGCTTTGATGATTCCCTATGGAGCCGCCATGAGGTTGAGTTTGACGTCCAACTCTTGAAGGTCCAGTGTGTACCCTCAAAGCTGCACACTGTTCTTATGTAGAGATGTATAGATGTATTGCACATTCCTCACGAGGTTGAAAACTGCCCTGTTCTTAGTACTTCAGTGTGAAGTGATGGTGGATGGGTGGATGGGTGCATTTCCATGGTGTCTCTGGGGTAAAAAACGTTTTGGGGCCTGGTCCTGAAGGTCCTGATGGTCCTGTAGTGTCTTCCAGAGTTCTAATAACTTTGCTGATCTCGTAACTTTTTTACTGGTTGTTTTGGTTCATAGTCCTGCATGATAAGTGCTAATTGAAACTGAGATTGTGACCGTGGTAAACATTGAACATCGCCATGCTGCACTGTAAAAAAAACTGCCAAACCAAGACCGTAAAATATGCCATGGAGTATGTACTGTGTTTTATTGTATACAGTAAAACACAGTCATACTTTAAAGCATTTATTTATACATTTTAAAGATGATCATACAGAATAAAGAAGTATTTTATATTAGACTGAAACACTAATATTTAAAGGGATATTTTACTGTCTTTAAAAACTACAGACATTTTAAAATGTGGAATAAAACGCCAACCTTGAAATCAACAGTCCTACGTCTATTCACCGTGATATTAAATATAAAATTAGACCAAGTTTTATCGTATTTATTACAGCAACACACACAGCTGCCAGTTTTTCGACGGTGTAGTGTTTT
>JAFMOB010000004.1:851470-856470 GCA_018985215.1 Larimichthys polyactis
AACCTCCTCAAACGTGTGGAACTAAATGTTGTAGATACAAAATGAATCACAAGTTTGCAGCTGCATGATCTGCTCCTTTTTAAAGTTTACCCCTAAAACACACTGCATGCGGGATACGTTTCAGTTTTAGTCAATGTGTCAGCTCACACAGTCTCCGGCAGGCCTCCGCAACACATACGCAGAGCTTCTACTTTTCCCGGACGCATAAATCTGCACAGAGCAGACTGTGCGGGGAAGGAAATCAGCTACAAAATACAAAATAAAAACCCTGGTTTATTTTCAAAATAAATCACTCTGTGTTCACCGCGGATCGAGTTTCATTACAAGAACACGTCATAATGGGCGGGGCTGACCTGAAGTCAACAGGTGAGGGGTTTTCAGGTGTAATCATTGATGACACCTCACATCCTTTTTATAAGGACACCAGAAAAAGGATGGGGCGTGGAATGTCATCGCAGGAGTCAGAGAGACTACAGCCGAAAATATCACACGATTATGCGTGAATTTACGAGATCTCGTGCGTTCTCACGACGCTCGGTGGCCGGCGGAGACGCACCTGAGCGCATCATTAACGGATTATGTGTGAGTTGGCGGACGGTGGAGTACGCTGTCGTTCCGGAGCGGAGCCTTTCCGCATGCTGTGTATTTTTGGTGTTAGTCGTCCAAAAATTTATCAGAAAATGCTGATTGTGGGTCCAAAATATTGAGTTTACTCTTGGGAAGCTTCATTCAGGCTCTGCTGCGAATCTCAGCATTTCATTTTTATTTCTCTGATTAACTGACTTTATCGATGCTGGCGCTCGCTCATTCCCATTCGCTGTCTGCGTCGCTCAGCCACTGCTCTCGCTCTCTCAAACCTTCAGACTCGGATCAAATTAAACTTCTTCGTGTCTCTATTTTGCGGCGTTAATTTCAGAGTTGAGTTTTTCAGGCTGACTGTGGAGGTCTGGCCGATCCGAGCGTGACGTCGGGCTGTGTCGTTGAACTGTCCGTCATGTTTCACGCAGCTGAACTGAAACTTGGAAACCGCCTGAAGCGTCAGACGCCGCTGAGCTGAACCGCAGATGTTCGAGCCCGGCGGGGCGAAGCAGCAGTTTGTAAGAACAGCAGGACGAGCTGAACATCTGGAGGAAGCGTTGGTCGAGTTTTCTGGACGACCTGAAAAGTCCAGCAGCAGGACACACACACACACACACACACACACACACACACACACACACACACACAGACTGAGCCCATATGTCTACGTCTGTGTTTCTCAGGTCGCCGTTGATGAAACTGTGAATGAGTCACCCGAACAAATTTCATATGATGCTGCCTTCAGGTGCTCGTCGGCATTATTAAAATTACAAGTGGAGTTCTTTTTAATTGAATTTGTCCAGGGCTGGTTTGACGAGCATGGATGTGTCATTTCAGTCTGTTGAACTTGTGATTAAGGATTTAGTATTGCTGCCGAGCCGGAGCGCTTTAAAGGTAGCACTGTCCTGTTGTTAAGATTTACTGTGAATGATTCAATCTAACGGCGTGGTTGGCTTCACAGACACGGAGGTTGCTTTTAAATCCGAGCTGCACATTGAAATAACTTCTCTAGTCGTTGCTGCAGCGACCAAGGTTCAGCTTTGACCTCTGCTCCTCTGCTGCATGTCGCTCTCTCTGGTCAATGGTCCAAAAACCAAACGGATATTCGATCGATGATGTGAAACGATCGCATCTGATGTTCA
Source organism: Larimichthys polyactis (assembly GCA_018985215.1). Classification (NCBI taxonomy): domain Eukaryota; kingdom Metazoa; phylum Chordata; class Actinopteri; family Sciaenidae; genus Larimichthys; species Larimichthys polyactis. The sequence goes on from JAFMOB010000004.1 coordinate 853,192, forward strand.
TTGGTTTCCTGTCAGACAGTCGATTAATCCTCCACGAGCAGCAGGGTCAAGTTCAACAAGCAGAGTCTGAGCTGATGTGATATAAAGTTTGTGGTACACACACACACACACACACACACACACACACACACACACACACACACACACACACACACACACACACACACACACACACACACACACACACGTTATGAACAGATTACTGCAGGAAGATTCAATTATTCATTATTCCCAAAGAAAAAGTCACAAAAGTGGAAATGTGACGAATTTTCCTTATTAGAGAATTCATTTCTCAGATTTCATAAATCATTGCATGACCTCCGCTGTGTGTGTGTGTGTGTGTGTGTGTGTGTGTGTGTCAGTGTGTGTGTGTGTGTGTGTGTGTGGCGCTCGCTGGCAGATGGTGTTTAATCTTCTCCGGCCATCTGGACTGACTTTCTCTGGCGTCTTTAAAAAACACCCACACACACAAACACATGGCACTCTACTCTCTTATTCAACATGCTCAGGTGTGTGTGTCTGTGTGTGCGTGTGTGTGTGCGTGTGTGTCTGTGTGTGTGTGTGTGTGTGTCAGAGAGATGAGACATTCCTTGGAAACAACTCATCTACTTACGGTTTGAACGGTCACAACCTCTGAACTTGGAACACGACGCAGTCGACTGTGTTGTTCTGTGTGTGTGTGTGTGTGTGTGTGTGTGTGTGTGTGTGTGTGTGTGTGTGTGTGTGTGTGTGTGTGTGTGTGTGTGTGTGTGTGTTAAGGTCCAGGCGACGACAGAAAAACAAAAGGAGTCGGTTCGGGACATTTTGTTAAAGGAGCTATTTTAGCGCAGGGTTCAGCACATAGCGGCTATTTCTCTGTGGTCATCCCTCTGTGTGTGCGTGTGCGTGCGCGTGTGTGTGTGTGTGTGTGTGTGTGTGTGTGTGTGTGTGCTCAGGCCTAAACACCTAAAATGGAAACCTCCGCCCTACCCACGCTGACGAGAGTGGTTATTGATGGATGCAGAGAGAGAGAGAGAGAGGAAATATTGATTGATAGGAAGAGGCATAAAGCGAGGGAGGGAAAGTGTGTGTGTGTGTGTGTGTGTGTGTGTGTGTGTGTGTGTGTGTGTGTGTGTGTGTGTGTGTGTGTGTGTGTGTGTGTGTGTGTGTGTGTGTGTGTGTGTGTGTGTGTGTGTGTGTATATTAGTGAGAGGAGGCAGATAATAAAAGAAGGAAAGGTTTACGTGTCGGCCTAGTTTAACATCTGTGGTAGTAATAGGCGTGTGTGTTTATGTGTGTGTGTGTGTGTGTGTGTGTGTGTGTGTCTCTGTGACGACTCCGGACCTCGGCGTCTGCTGCTGCGTTGTGAACGAGGCATTGTGGGTATTGCCATTGTGAGGTCATGGGGTGATGATGTAATCTGTGTAACCCGGCGCCACTTTTCCTGAACGCAGCTCTCTCTTCAGGAACAGACCAATCACAGCGCGGCAGCAACACACACACACACACACACACACACACACACACACACACACACACACACACACACACACACACACACACACACACACACACACACACACATTGTTATACTTGTGAGGACACCCGGCTCAGCTAACGAGTCTTTTCATTAGATAAACTCTGACAATAATTCATGAATTCATCAGCTTCTTCTTCTTCTTTAGAGTTTGATGACAGAAACAGCTTTTGATGTTTGATGTTTGAACTCTTCGTGTCACACAGGCTGTGTAACTTTATTCTCTTCAGGATGAATTAGATGTTATTGCATGATTCATGGGAAACGCTGATGATATCCGGGTCGTGAGCCGTCTTGAAATAAAACCCAGAGTCCTCTTTGTCCGAGGCCGAGTAAAAAGAAGTGATCTCAAGGCCGGTCTTAGTACGACAACACCGCCATCGACTACACCGTTAATCATTAACCGTCATTATTTAATCAGAGAGAAACAAAAAGTAAGTACTGCAAACATCAAGAACAGAAACATAAAAAGTTAAAGGAATATATCTGTATACAGGCTGCACAGCATAATTATTGTAATACTTTGTAACAGAAAAATCAGAAATCTATATTTTGTTCTGGTTAGTGCAGCTTGTTGATGTTTGTGTTCCGAGAGAAGATGATGTACGGAGGGTTTAACATCAGCGTCCTGTTGTTGTTGTCGTTAGCCTGACGGGGAGTAACGAGGACACACGCCCAGCGATAAGATGAAACAACAATAACCAACATGGAACGTGATACAAGCGTTAAAACAACGTCGTCTGCTGACGTGAAGCCGCGAGGAAACACGCCGGAAACCGTCCATCAAACTATAAATAAACTTCCGTCAGCTGAGGCTAAATTTAAACCTTTAAACGTGTGTGTGTGTGTGTGTGTGTGTGTGTGTGTGTGTGTGTGTGTGTGTGTGTGTGTGTGTGTGTGTGTGTGTGTGTGTGTGTGTGTGTGTGTGTGTGTGTGTGTGTGTGTGTGTGTGTGTGTGTGAGAGAGAGAGAGAGAGAGAGACAGTCGGTCAGGGAGTTTCCCCATCGAGGAGGAGGAGGAGGAAGAGGAGTGACGGAGTTTCCCTTGATGTTAGTCAGAGGAGGAAGACAGAGACAAACTTCAGTGTCCACCTGACTCCAGCTGGAATTTGGCAGAGAGACGCTAAACCAACCTCTCGTCTCCTTGTCTCCTCCTCCTCCTCCTCCTCGTCTTCCTCCTCCTCCTCCTCTCTGTCTCTTGTGGAATTTCATGTCCGACCCTCCCCGGTCTTCCCCCTCGTCTCTCGTCTCAGGATCAGCACAGTGTGTGTCATCCATATATTTATGTTTTCTCCTTTTGACTTTCTTCTTCTCCTCTTCTCTTTTCCTCTCTTCTCTTCTCTCCTCTTCTTTTTTCCTCTCTCCTCCTCTCCTCTCCTCCTCCTCTTTCTCACATATTACAGTGTGTTAGACAGACGATGCGTTCACAGACCTGTGGGAAATCACAGCACCATGGCTCACAGGAGAACATTTATGAACAAACTTCAGAGAAGAAGAAGTTCATGTCTTCCTGTCTTTCTGTCCTCCTGCCCGTCCCGGCAGTCACATGATGGGCTGCGTGGGGTGGAGGGAGGCGGTGGTCCTCCAAGGACAGATGTGTGCCTTCCTGTGCAGATGTTGTTGCCAGGGAAACAATGACAGGACATGCTTTAATCGCCACGATGAACAGCTGGAAGGCTTTCCTGTGTGTGTGTGTGTGTGTGCGCGCGCACATGTGTGCGTGTGTGTGTGTGTGTGTGTGTTTCTCCCTCGGCGCTGTGCTGT
>JAFMOB010000004.1:861470-876470 GCA_018985215.1 Larimichthys polyactis
GTGTAGTGTGATGTTTGAAACCTGCAGCACACGGAGCAGCTTGTGCCGACAGGAAGTCGGACATAGAGAATCTGGTCGATTTTCAAAATAAAAACGCCCCGTACAAACAGCCAAAAGGAAAAGACATAAACTACGTAGCATGTTTACATATTCAGAAGCTCATAAATCTAAATCTGAGCACGTGAAACAAAGCCTGGCACTTCTGAGACGCTCCTGGTGGAGTTTGAAGTCGGACCGAAAGTTTTTCAGCGTCTTGGAAAAGATTCAGTTATCTAGTAGTAACCAGTTAGTGGACTTAAAAATGACAGTAACATTCTGTAATTGACTAATCAGAATCAAGTATTCAAATAAGCTGTTTTCAGTCGTTGCATTTGAGGTGAAGATGTTTGGAAATCTTCACAAAGACAAACTTAAGTTTAATGTTTTCACACCTTCAGCTGGCGGATTGAGTCTCGGCTTCCTTCACGTTGAAATCTGAGTTCTTCTCCTCGTGTTGTTCAGTCATTGGTCGGCGGGTTATGTGAGCGTGGAGTGAGCGGGGATCTCCAGGACACCTGATGGAAACACTGGGTGGAAGGTTACAGCTGCATGTTAGTGGAGAAGGGGGGGGACACCCCCTGCTTCCCATCCCAATTTGGATCTCCCCCCTCCTCCCTTCCCTCCCTGTCCTCTGGGTATCCCCTCACACTGACTCACACACTTGTTTGCTCGTCCCAGTCCCGAGTCATTCGCTGCCACGGTGTTGCTCCAGACAAGACAACCAGCTCCAAGCAGCTGGCTTTAGTGATGACACACTGCGCGGCGGAGGCCAAACCGGCGTGTGTGTGCGCCATGACCGCCGTCGTCAGAGCGCTGAGGCGTCGGCTGAAGGCGCTCCGGCGTCTTCTGCTGCTCGCCGGGACTGACTGCAGCCGCCAAAGAGCGGCCCAGACTTGTGATGCCGGCCGTTGGGGGACGGTTCTGGACTGTTGTGGACCGGCACACACCAGTACAGCTGTGAGTATTCCTGAGTGTGTGTGTGTGTCTGCTCAGGTCACCTTCAGGTCGTTGACTTAAAGCAGTAATTCACTCAGTGTTTAACGTTCTCAGCTGTGCTGATGTGTTTCACTGTTTGAATATTTAACGTGAGTTTCTGAGCTTGCAGAAGATCATGAAGTCAGCTGGGCCGCCACGTTGGGACGAGGCTGTCTCAGCTCAATGATCTCAGTCACATCGCTCCATCTTTGCACAGAGATGTTTTACCTCGCAGTAACACGGAGGCTGCTTGACTCTGTAAAAAGGAGTCTGGTCGCTTCCAAGTGTTTCTAGTCATCTGATGTGAAGGTGAAGCGGTGAAAATATCCTAAATATAGCACGGCTAAACTTTTTTTTAAGGCAGCTGAAGTACGTTTCATTGCTGCCCTGGTGCACAGCTGGTCCTCAGGTCTGCACCTTCTAGTCAGGAGGTTGCTGCTTGTTTACCTGCTGAAATGTTGAATCATTGAAAATAGTGTGTGTGCAGCACAGAAAGGGGTCACTTCACACCATCTTCTTCCATCGGATTTGTACTCTCACTGCATAGAGATCATAGAGGAAGGACAGCAAACATTGCTCAAAGTGTGTGTGGGGGTGGTGGAGGTCAGTGGAGAGAGCCGGGTGGATTCACGTTACCACGCTCGTCCTCTCTTAACGCAGACGTGTCCTAAGACTTCTGGGATCTTCTTGACCTGCTGGCTGTAGGAAGTTTGTAGCTGAGGTGTCCGTTTGTGGAGCTTTTATTCCCACCTAAATACGACTCTGGCCTCGTTCTTCATTAACTGGCTTGTGTTGATTTCCCCCGTCTGGCCAGAGGTTAAAAAGCGTGTGCAGAGTTTCTGTTAATTTGATATGATGGCTGTAATGTGTCCGTCGGGGAGGTCTGCTGCTTCTAACGACATCACACTGATTCACTCCGCTCATGAGGCCTCTTAATTAGATCTGATGCTGGACAGACGACGTGAAGTGTTGCAGGGCTGCTGCCGCCGTGCGGCGTCCAGCAGCGGGGGCTCAGTGGAAATCCTGTTAACCCCCCACTGTTTGTTTGAGAAGCTCAACATGCGAGCGAGCGTATCGGGCTGAATGCGACTTGCTTTAATTCAAAGATGAGCATGTTTAGAGGGAGGAAAATCACCAGGAGTGCGCTTTGCTAAAAACAGACAAAGAAAGCAGACGGAGGTCACGAGGAGAGTCCGGCTGTCTGTTCAGTATCAGGAAGATAGTTTGATGAAATCAAGGAGCTATTTTTATTTTTTAAACATTAACGAGAGACGACAAGAAGAAGGACGGAAGCTCTGCTCAGACGTCTGACAGCAGATCAGCTTTCTCTTAAAGTTAAAGGTCCAGTGTGTCAGGAAGGCCTGACCAGTGCAACGCTTTGATTGACAGGTAGGTGGCGTTACAGGTGAGCGACCAGGCGTCGCCTCGGCTCCGCTGATGATCCACGTCTTTGCAGAGACGTCCTCAGAGTCCTCAAAGACACGTGTTGGTCTGTTTGTCTCCTGGCACCATTGAGATGAAAATAAACGATAACTGGGATGACGACAGGTTAGAGAGGCAGCTAAAAGTGTGTGTGTGTGTGTGTGTGTGTGTGCATGCAGGTGTGTGTGTGTGTGTTTGACTTTGTGAATGTGTGTGTGTGTGTGTGTGTTCAGAGCACAGGTGCAGGGTTTGCAGTTTTAATCCTGTGATTAAGAGGTGCTACATGAGCGTCCTGTCGCTTCGGCTCTGATCCTCCATCTGTGTTCTGACTCACACACACACACACACTTGAAATGTCAACATTCCTAAACTCCTCAGCTTTTTCAAACATTTCACCGTCTTATCTTCTCGTTCGTCGGCACCGAGCTGCGTTCAGATCCGCTCGGTCTGGACGGGGAATCTCATTTACATACGGCGGTGCGATGTTCCACATTCGGTGCTGATGACATGCAGCGTAAATCTCACGTCGAGAGGCTAAGAGCAGGGCTGGGTACATGTTTTTAAAATAGTAGTGCTGATGAAACACCCGATTTAAAGTTCAGAGTGACATTTTAGAGAAATATGAACGTGTTTCTCTATGAACGCACGATAAACAGGCGTACGACACCTCCAAACACGAACAGAAAGCTTTAAATACTCTGCACCGAACACATTTTAAAGGTCCAGTGTGGAGAATTTAGAGACATCTAGTGGCAAAGTTGCAGATTGCAACCGACTGAATGTTTCAGGCATGAAGGAGAAGCGGCAGCGTTTGGTAACGTAAACATAAGTATTCTTATTTTGCAGTGGTTATACACTCATGATGTTATATTTCATTTCTCTCAATAGATCCCATCAAATCTTACACACCGGACCTTTACTGCGCTGTACTGTAGTATTTCTATGTACTGCTACTTCTACTCGCCATATTTCAGTGGGTAAACACATTTATCTATGAAATGAAGAGATAGAGGCAAATGACCCACATCTTTACAGGTTTACAGGGGAGCGGAGCCGGTGTCGTGCCAGAACCGGAGCCGGTGTCGTGCCAGAACCGGAGCTGCACAAGCCAGTAATGTAACAGCAGTCTCTACAGACATAATGGCGGAGGCTAAAAGACGCCAGTAGAATTTCATAGCAGTACTTTTACTTGTATTCCAGTGTTTTATCACGAGGTATTAGTACTTCTACCTCAGTAAAGTATCTGAATACTTCCTCCACTCCACATGTGGCTCCTCCTGCTGCTGCAAGGAAAGAGAGGGAAAGAATAAAGAAGACGGAGCAGGAGGGAGAGGTGTGAACCAGAGAGGAGAGGAGAGGTGAGAACGGTTCAAATAAAGATAGAAAAAGTGATGAAGTGGGAGGGAGAGAGGGAGGAAAGGAGGGAGGGAGGGAGGATTTCTCTGAGAGAGAGAGAGAGAGAGATGAAGAAGTGTCAGGGACGAGCAGCAGCTCCTGTAGCCTGGCAGTCGATGCGCGGGGAACATGTTAGCGCCACAGAGCCTCAGCCGCAGTCGGGACTACAGGACCCATAATGCACTGGGACACCTGGCAACCAACAGGTCAACCACCTGGGAGCTACAGGTATGCAGGAAGGGAGGGGAGGGATGCAAAAGAGAGGGGGTGTAGCGCAGAGGCAGGGAGGATGATGGGAAAGCGGGCGGAGGATGGCGAAGGCGAAGGCGTGGACGTGTTTACCTGCCTCCATGTTTGTTTTGTTGCACAAAGCCGCGGCGAGCTGCGAAGCTTCAGAGAGTTTGAAGGAGGGATGATGTCACACACACACTCACAGCATGGTGTCATTAGTCACTCAGCTACAGCATGAAGCAGGTATCGGGGGTGGCTCCATGACAACTGTGCGTGTGCGTGTGTGTGTGTGTGTTGTAATTTCCCGCTGAGTGGATGACGAACATTCGGGAAACCTTCTCAACCTGTCGTGTGATTCACGAGACGTGAAGGAGACGGGATGGACGGAGAACATGCTCGCTCTCTGGACTCACCTGCTGCACGTCTTTATGCACTACATTTCCCAGAATGCACTTGATCAAATGATACTTTGAATGTGGCCGGAAGTTTGTAGACACCCCTGAACCCCCTTGTTCAGCTGTCTGCGGGGTCTGAAGGTCGTGACCCTCCGGCGTTTGTCTCTGGCCTTGACCTTTGTTCGTGTACGGAGATTTCTCCTGATTCTCTGAATCCGTTCGTGATATTTCGATCTGTTGACGCGTTCTTTGCAGTTTTACGTTGTTGTTGTTGTTTGCGAGAGAGTTTACTTCACAAAGACTCTGAGACGTTGCACCAGCTGTTTTCTTTTAGCGTTTCACAACTAACCACGACACACTGACAGAAAGTTGGAACGTTTTTGGAAAGAAGATTTAGTTCGTCTTAGTTCTAACGAAGAGAAATCTTAACGTAACAACGTGATGATTCTTTGTTAACCAGTGGTGAGGGACTGCTCCGACAGGTCGCAGGGTCACGGGATGATCAACAGGATGGTAAGTCAGACCGGGGCGAGGTTTAGTGATGTGGGCACACACACACACACACACACACACACACACACACACACACACACACACACACACACACACACACACACACACACACTTCCTGTTTTCACAGCTGTTTCCTGAGTGGAATCTGGTAAAAAAAGTGAAACAGTGAATGAGATCACATCATCTCTTTAAACTTCCTGTTACCTCGGACTGAAGTGCCTGGAAAGCAGAGACGTAGAAAGTCAGAGCGGTTTGTTTTGCTTTGGCTCGAATCTGTGTGTTTAATATGTGAGTATGTATCGTGATGTTCGAGGCTGATGCGCATGGAGAGACGAGGAAAACCTGGTTCTTCACGAGAGATCTGGATCTTCTGAAGAACCTTTTAATGTTTAATAATCTTATTTTTCCTTTTTTTGTGAACTTGAAGTACGTATGGCTTCGAATAACGACCAAACACATCGACTGACTGTGAAGAAATGATCTTTGTGTCGCCATTTCGAGAGAGAACAGTCAGTAACAAGTATATTATATTATTTTATATAGGTAATAGATTACTTATTCTATATTGCACCTGTGTGTGTTACAGGATGACGTTCCAGAGAGAGAGATCAGCATCACTCACCACGTGAAGGAGGGATCGGAGAAGGCCGACCCACGACAGTTCGAGCTCCGCAAAGTCCTGGGACAAGGCTCCTTCGGCAAGGTGTGTGTGTGTGTGTGTGTGTGTGTGTGTGTGTGTGTGTGTGTGTGTGTGTGAGTGTGAGCTTTAAGTGTGTGCGTAAGTGTGGGTTTCATTTCCACTCGAATCCCCTTAATGTTTCCCTTGTGCCAGTGTTTTCAGAGCTCGTTGCCGTGGAAACGGCAGGGCTGAGGGCCCTTCACGCTCCCAGCTCAGTATCATCATCTTTATGAATGAACAATTAGCCTGTGTGTGTGTGTGTGTGTGTGTGTGTGTGTGTGTGTGTGTGTGTGTGTGTGTGTGTGTGTGTGTTCCTGTTTATGTTAATCTACATAAGTATGACCTAGAAAAAGTGTCTAACCCAAACAAACTCTTAGACACACACACACAAAAGAGTGCATGCAATATACACTACATAAAGCATGGACACACACACACACACACACACACACACACACACACACACACACACTGATACCCTTGCACTTGTATTAATACTTAAACACACCACTGAGCAATCACACAGTACATTACACTGCTCACACACACATAACACAAATAAATACATACATCTGTGATTGACTTAATTGTTCACTGCATGTGTGTGTGTGTGTGTGCAGGTGTTTCTCGTGAGGAAGATCACCGGGCCGGATGCCGGTCAGCTGTACGCCATGAAAGTCCTGAAGAAAGCGACACTGAAAGGTAAAAGAGTCCACGGCCTGATTGTCTTCCTCCTCATTGAAAACACCTCAGTGATGATGATGATGATGATGATGATGATGATGATGATGATGATGGTGGTGATGATGCACCTGCCCCGAATCCTCACTAAAGCACCGAATGTGTATTAATCCGCTGCTGAAAATAGTCCCAGATTAATGCAGTAAGAGAAAAGTGAGCAGCTGTTTGATGGCACCTTTTCACACCGTGTAACACACACACACACACACACACACACACACACACACACACACACACACACACACACACACACACACACACACACAGGTCAGGCGAAGGTCTCGCGTGGACGAAGTCATCTCGACTTTTCAGGTAGTAAATTATTCACAAGTAGATTTCTCTTCGTCGTCGTCTCGCTCGTCATCGCCCAAAATGGAATTTCACGCCTTAACATGAGACCAAACACACACCCAAAGAGGTGTGTGTGTGTGTGTGTGTGTGGTGTGTGTGTGTGTGTGTGTGTGTGTGTGTGTGTGTGTGTGTGTGTGTGTGTGTGTGTGTGTGTGTGGAGAAACACATTCACAAAGTGATGTTCGATTCAAGTCATGCACCATCTGGTGGTGGGAAAATAACAAAACACAACCTGCTCCTTTTTATTTAGTGTTTTTCTTTCTCTTCTTCTTCCTCGGTTACTCATCTGTTGCCATCTGCAGAGTTTCTCCAGCCAAAAATACTTTTCAGCTTTTCTCTGGAGATTTATGTGTGTGTGTGTGTGTGTGTGTGTGTGTGTGTGTGTGTGTGTGTGTGTGTGTGTGTGTGTTTTCAGTGCGGGACCGGGTCAGGACAAAGATGGAGAGAGACATCCTGGTGGAGGTCAACCATCCCTTCATCGTCAAACTGCACTACGGTGAGTCAACCAATAACAGACCCCCACACACGCTGCAGCCTCGTGCTGACTCACAAACACGACACCAGCCAATCAGATCGCTCCTCAGACCTCGCAGTGGAAATGTTTTTTTTTGGATCGTGCCGTCTCACTTCACCTTCTCTCCTCGCTCAGCGTTTCAGACAGAAGGGAAGCTCTACCTGATCCTGGACTTTCTCCGAGGAGGAGACCTCTTCACTCGTCTCTCGAAGGAGGTAACGCCTCGTAAACACATTAAAAACACAGCGTGTGTGTCAGAGACTCAACTAAATCCTCATGGAATGGAACAAAAATAAACTTATTATCCAACTTTTGTCAAAATATAACACGCACGTCGTGCTTTCTTTACTCGCTGAGAGGATTTGGCATGACTGTGAAGCTACAGCGCGAGATATTAATACGAGTTCACAGAAAAACCCTGATTTAAACGGACTGCTGCTCCTCCGTGTTTGCCGTCTGCAGACAGTAAGCAGACCTGAACTCTGAGCATCACAGAGGCCTGAGGCTTCATGACAAGAGCAGCAGCTCAGAAATAAACCGTTCACTGCTTCATAAAGCAACAGTCGTGTTTGTAACATTCAGCTTTCTTTGGCTCTTTGGTGAGTTACATTGACGAGGCACAGATTCATCATTGTTGTCAAGTAGATTCCCCAAATCTCATCTGATTGGATAAATTTAGGATGAGTCATGAAAACAGTTTCATAGCTAGAGAAAAAGAAAACCTCGGAGAGATTTAACGACGTGCTGCAGGATAATTGACGACGCCGGAGCACAAAGACTCAGCTGTGTTTGTGTTGGCGAGATAATTAATGCGGCGTGTTGTGACGTAGTAAAGTTTCTAAGCAGGTTTTCCATCGGCACGTGTGAAACTTGAATCTTCAATGACAGGGACGAATAACCTCTCACCTTTTCTGCATACTGCTGCCGATCAATACTTCCTCTGTTCATTTAAAAACATGTTACACGTACATTTATATCTGCTAGTTCTGGATTTTAGGGTAGGGTGGCAGGATCCGACATCACGCTGCAGCCGCCAATCAGACGCTCGGATAAATCTGAGTCTGGCTGAAATTTACGCTGCAGAACAGAGACGGAGAGTGGTCGAGTGACATGGACAGTGAATGAGAGTGAGCGAGCGCCGGCATCTGATGTACTTATATTAAATGTGTGTGTGTGTGTGTGTGTGTGTGTCGTAGGTGATGTTCACAGAGGAGGATGTGAAGTTTTACCTGGCGGAGCTCGCTCTGGCCCTCGATCACCTTCACAGCCTGGGCATCATTTACAGAGACCTCAAGCCAGAGAAGTAGGCGCACACACACACACACACACACACACACACACACACACACACACACTGCATTATAAATGTTTCCTTCAGATACAAAAAAAAAATTCTGTTATTTCAGCATCCTGCTCGATGAGGAGGGACACATCAAGCTGACCGGTGCGTAATATTACACCTATTGTGTGTGTGTGTGTGTGTGTGTGTGTGTGTGTGTGTGTGTGTGTTTCCATTTGGACTGCTGCACGACACTGGAACAAGACAAAGCTCTGTCACTGGTGTGTGTGTGTGTGTGTGTGTGTGTGTGTGTGTGTGTGTGTGTGTGTGTGTGTTCATGTCAGCTGCTGTAACGTCTCCTATCGTGCCTGTGGGTGTGTTTGTGTTCAGACTTTGGCCTCAGTAAGGAGTCGATAGACCACGAGAACAAGGCCTACTCCTTCTGCGGCACGGTGGAGTACATGGCTCCCGAGGTGGTGAACAGGCGAGGACACACGCACAGCGCCGACTGGTGGTCGTACGGCGTGCTCATGGTGAGAGGAACGCCGCTCGTTGTTCGGTCACACACAGGATGCATCGACACTGTTATCACTGCCTAGTCCAGCAGCAGTCAGCCCAGCTCGGCGTCTGTCTTTCAGCCTTTTATTTCACCAAGCTCTCACCAACCACTAAAAGTCAGTCCCACATTTACTCTTGTCCTCTAGACTCTCTCCTTTTCTCTTCTTGGCTTCGTCCGCCAGCGTAACTGAATGTTCACACACAGATTAATGATGTGAATATTGTTGGAAGGATGTTTGATTTCATGATTTTTGACACGAGGCGTTGAGACGAGCTCCAAATCATAACAAAAGTTCCCACCACGATCAAGCACTTAACGACGGTGGCGAGGAAAAACTTCTAACAGGCAGAAACCTCGAGCAGATCATCCAGTGGACAGGCTGTTCTGTGCTTTCGTTCCTGACACAAAATCGAACGAAATATTTATTCAGAAGTCTGTTTTTCTTCTACGTGTTCACCGGTTGCAGCAGTTGACCGCGGATGTAATGTGTTGTGTTCTTTCTCTCAGTTTGAGATGCTGACAGGAACGCTGCCATTCCAAGGCAAAGACCGGAAAGAGACGATGACCATGATCCTCAAGTAAGACACTCTATACTGTCGGCACACTCCTATCCAATCACCACCTAACAGCTTTTATTACAGCTTACTGTACATCCGAGAAGAAGAGGCAGAGAGAGAGAGAGACTCTCCTCCATCCCTCCATCGAGGCAGCCCAGGGGAGGGCGGAGGGTTTATTTTAGCGGAGATAAAGTGCAGCACTCAGGAGGAACGATGGGAGAAATGGACTCGAGTGTTCTGATGGCAATTTATAACGAGGAGGGAGGAGATTAGGTTGGAGGGGAAGCGAGGGATGAGAGGTGAAAGAGAGAGAGAGAGAGAAAGATTCACAGGAAATATTAACCCGTCTCTCTTTCACTCTGAGTCTGACTGTAGGAAAAACTGCTGAGCGGACTCTGCAGACTGCTGAGTGTGTTTCCTGCGTGTAGCATATTGTCGTCTAGTCTTTCAGATACTTTCATTTTGGATATACAATATGGACAGCTGATAACACTGCAGTGATTCTTACTGTCTTTGTCTTTTTGTTTTTGTTCTCCGCAGGGCCAAGTTGGGAATGCCACAGTTTCTGAGTTCAGAAGCTCAGAGTCTCCTCAGGAACCTTTTCAAACGCAACCCGGCCAACAGATTAGGTAAAACCCGCACGGCAAACTTCACGCTGCTCATCGAACTCCACCGGCTACATGTCGCAGCGAGGGTTTTAAAATTATGGGAATAAACGGGAATTTACAAAGTTGAAGTTTGGCCCTTTAACAGGGAACTTGAATATATCGGTGGGAAAATATATTTTAGTATAATCTTGACTTAAAACAACCAGATTTAAAGCAGGTACACACATGCACATAGCACACTGCTTACTGCAGGGCGACTGAGGCCACGCCCCCTCTACCTGCACAGGTGATCTCTGTACCTGGACCACACTTTAGAGCCCAGAGCACACAGAGACTGTTGTTCAATTATTAACTAAATGTTTATATTCATGTTTGGATATGTTTAAATTTCCATAATTCCCATGGAGGTTCCAGCTTTACTTCTCTAAAGTCTCCGGCTCTTGAACGTCCTCACACAGACATGTTGCCTCCTCACGATCCAAAAACTTTTCTCGTCTGTCGTTCCCCGTTTGTGGAACGTCCTACAAGTTCCTACCAGATCAGGGCGTCCCTCTCTACCTTCACAGACCTCCAGCTCTTCAGAGAGGACCTCCTCTACAACACAACCAACACCTGGACATGACACATCTGTCCCACCTTTCTGCTGCACGAGCGCGTCCTTGTCGCTCTGTACCTCGACTGTTTCACTTTTTGTTTGGATGAAAGTGTCAGCTCAATGACTAAATCCAAATGTAACTCAAGAGGGACACATAAATATACACCGAGCATACTGCTGAGTATCAAATAACGAATCCCCAAATTTATAGCACGAGTCTTAGTCTGAGTACTTGATCTCCTCCAAACAAAGACAGGTCACCGTGTGTTAGAGCCACTTCTGAATATGAAGGCTTAAAGTTATGCAGGATTAAGAGCGTGGACGCTTTGATTGACAGGTGGGTGCTGCTATAGGCGGCTTGTTTAAGCACTCAGATGATCCACGACTTTGCCGATTTTAAGATTACCTGGGAGGCGGAAGAGTCACGGCGACCCAGCGCTGCATATTTTCAAAACACTAAAAAATTCAGATCGGGTGATTGGATGAAAATAAAAAAACATCTTCTCCGTTTATTTCTAGGAGCTGGACCAGACGGTGTGGAGGAGATCAAGAGGCATCACTTCTTCAGCACCATCGACTGGAACGTGAGCGTCTCCCCTTCAGTTAAATGTCACTTTGTCTTTCTCTGCCGGAGCTCTCTAACGTCTCCTCCTCCCTGTAGAAACTCTTCCGCAGAGAGATCCCCCCTCCCTTCAAACCAGCCGCAGGACGACCTGATGACACTTTCTATTTCGATCCCGAGTTCACAGCTAAAACACCCAGAGGGTACCGACTGTCACTCCACCTCCTCTTCTCACACCACTGAGCTCGACTACGCTCTGCATAAAAATGTAAAAAAAGAGATTTTGTTGAGCAGCCGTTTTTTTGTGTCGCAGACTCTCCGGGGGTTCCTCCGAGCGCCAACGCCCATCAGCTGTTTAGAGGATTCAGCTTTGTGGCCATCACAGAAGAGGTCACACAGCCGCTACCCAACACGATCGTTCAGGTACATCCAACAAAGACCCACAGTGTTCTCTCCAAAACATTCATCTAGACTTCAGACCTCCAGAGCCTCTTCGTGGAGCCGGTCATTCGACTGTTTTCTGTAATGCACACATAGAAAAGGCTTCGAGGACGAGGACTAAGTGCACGTCTGGTAAACTTCCTCGACTTTTAATGAACAGCAGACAGAAGAGCTCAGTGCGTAGCCATGAAAGGTGGTGTGTGCTCTCTCTGCAAAGCATTATAAGTTTAAAGAGCAGAAATTTACAGATTATGTCACCGAGTAGCCAGAATCTCCTCAGTGAAGAGCAGCGGCATGCATCCAGGACCTAATTTTTGTGTCGACACTCGTGTCTTTTCATGTAGCAGCTGCACAGAAGCACATCCCAGTTCTCAGACACCTACGAGATCAAAGAGGACATCGGCGTCGGGTCGTACTCCATCTGTAAGCGCTGCCTGCACAAAGGGACCGGCATGGAGTACGCAGTCAAGGTAACACAAGACACGACGACGGCGTCCGCAGAGCTTCAGCGGTGCAACTTCCTGCGGCACTTAGTGAACACACACTTTGTGTTTGCGCCCTTCGTTACAGATCATCAACAAGGCCAAGAGAGACCCGACGGAGGAGGTGGAGATCCTGCTGAGATACGGACAGCATCCCAACATCATCACCCTCAAGGACGTGAGTCAGTTCTTTAGATTTCGATGATCGCGCTCTGGAAACCGACTTTACTCTCCGTCAGTCTGAGTATCTGGCGAATCCGTCGACCAAAACAATAATTATCCTGCTTTGATGTGAACGGTTTCAGTTTTCAGTGACTCATTCTCAAGTAGCAGCTGCTGGGCGAAACACTCACTTAAATCACTTCCAGCAACTAAAGACAAACACGTGTACAAAGGTTTTAAAGAAAGTGTTTGTTTGGTACGTCATGTGTGTAATGCTGGTTTAAATGTAAAGTGTTGTTTGGGTGTCTTTAGGTGTATGACGACGGCCGGTCGGTGTTCTTGGTGACGGAGCTGATGAAAGGAGGCGAGCTGCTGGACAAAATCCTCAGACAGAAGTTTTTCTCTGAGCGGGAAGCCAGCGCTGTCCTCTACACCATCACCAAGACTGTGGAGTACCTGCACGTGCAGGGGGTACGTTCACAAGCGGATCGTTTCTCAGAGAGACCAGACTCAATAATGTTCGTCCTTTAAACTCGAGCTCGTCCTTTGTGGTTGCAGGTGGTGCACAGAGACCTGAAGCCCAGCAACATCCTCTACGTGGACGAGAGCGGGAACGCCGAGTCCATCCGGATCTGCGACTTCGGTTTCGCCAAACAGCTGAGAGCAGAGAACGGTCTGCTCATGACGCCGTGCTACACCGCCAACTTTGTCGCACCCGAGGTACGCCATCCTCTTTCTCCATCGCCTCTTTTTGTTTTTGTTTCTGTCACCTTTGGTCTGAAAACATTTAGAAAAAAACCCCCATAACCAAACACAGGAACGCACCAACACACACCTGGGAGAACTCGGCAAGCTTTAAGATGAAATGAAACTGAATGATCAGTGCGTGGAGACGTGTACGCTGAAGCTCGCTCTGTGTTTCTCTTGCAGGTGTTGAAGAAGCAGGGTTACGATGCAGCCTGTGACATCTGGAGTCTGGGAGTGCTGCTCTACACGATGCTCACGGGGTGAGTGTGAACGCATCGCGGACGGTCTCACCTGTCTGGTTAGAAACACTCGCACGTAAACGTCTCATCCTTTCCTCTCCAGTTTCGCTCCCTTCGCTAACGGCCCGGAGGACACGCCGGAGGAGATCCTGGCTCGAATCGGCAGCGGGAAGTTCTCACTCACTGGAGGATACTGGAACTCTGTCTCTCCCGAGGCTAAGGTGTGTGGATCAGACATAAACTAGTGAAACAGGTTCGATCCCCGGCTCCTCCGGTGTCAGTGGAAAAGATACTGACTCCCGTAGGCTGCAGCATCGCTGCGGGAATGAGCTTTGAGTCGTGTTTAATTGTGAGTTAGTATGTTGTGAGCTCATGCGTGACCTCTGACCTCCCGTCAGGATCTGGTGTCCAAGATGCTGCACGTGGACCCTCACCGGCGGCTGACGGCGGGTCAGGTCCTCAGACACCCGTGGGTGACGCACAGAGACCAGCTGCCCAAATACACCCTGAACAGACAGGACGCGCCGCACCTGGTCAAGGTGACGCACTGTTGTTTTACGGTGACACACCATCGTTGGTTTCAGCTCTCTGACTCTCTCTGTGCGTCTTCCTTCCTTCAGGGTGCGATGGCCGCCACCTACTCGGCCCTCAACAGGAACGTCCCTCCGGTTCTGGAGCCGGTGGGCTGCTCCACTCTGGCCCAGCGGAGGGGGATGAAGAAGATCACGTCCACGGCTCTGTGACCTTCAACTCCCACCACCACCACCCACCACCCCTCAACTCTGACCTCGATCTGACCTCCGCCGGACCCCCCTCCTCTCTCTCTCTCTCCCTCTCTCTCTCTCTGATCCAGTCCGGTTGGACAGACTACTGATGATGGACCCAGGAACCGCTAACGCCAAATAGGAACCCCGCCGCCCCCGCCATCCATCCCTCCTTCCTCCCTCGCCGCCCTCTGCACCTTAACTTCTGATTGGATCTCGTGGCTGGTTATTTCTCAGCTTTAGCATCACTGATCAACAGCCGGACGGAGGCCGAGTCCTCCCGTGTGCGGCGTCTTTGCTTCGGACAATCAGCGCCGCTTCGTTCGACCCGGAGGGCGAAAAAACCATTAAAAAAAGTACTGTATTTATTTAGTTCACGTGGGGAAATCTGAACACAGGAACACGGTAACCTAATGTATGCATTTAAAGAGCTAGGATCGTTGTTATTATACTGTCGTCGCGGTTCTGCGTAGCTGTAGATCCTGTATTTAAACCTCAAGTAGCCTCTGAGATGACGGCGTCTACGGGGAAAGGACAGAAGCTGAGCGGCAGACTGACCTCGGCCTTCTCGCATCTCCAGTATCCAGTATTTAAACCTTCAGCTGCAAAACACAAAGAACAAACATCCTGCAGGAGACTTCACAGACTCAGATCCCTGATTTAACTTTGAGCTTTTGTCCCCGCAGGTTTCAAACGGCCGGCAGTATTCTGTGTTTTTATCAGAGCCAACAAATCCCACGAAAAAACCCA
>JAFMOB010000004.1:881470-884962 GCA_018985215.1 Larimichthys polyactis
GGTGACCCACACTGACCTGTGATCAGGTGACCCACTCTGACCTGTGATCAGGTGATCCACTCTGACCTGTGATCAGGTGATCCACACTGACCTGTGATCAGGTGAACGGTGTCTCTGTCATTCGTACGTCTGTTCTCACACTATGTAACTTTGGGCTCCGGGTCGGGAGAAGTACGTAACGCTTTACGGCACTAAGTCACACAGCAGCAACTATTTCACTGATTCTGGTGAAACTGGATCATATTTTATGGAGGAAATGTTTTCTGGTTTTCCCTCTGATGTCCTCCGGCTGCTCCGCCTCAACTCTCTGTGATTTACAGAGTTTATGATGGACAGTGAAGTAACCTGCTGACAGCTGTAGCTGCTGTTAGCTCATGTTAGCTCTGTTTCTTAAGGTTTTCAGGCTCCGCAGCCTCTATGGACATGATGGCAGAGGAGAAGAGAGTGAAGAGGACGCTGACGGAGGAAGCTAAGAAGAGAAAAGGAGAGAGTGAGCGAGCGAGAAGCCGCCGGACAAGAGTAAATGTGGGACTGACTTTTAGTGGTTGGTGAGAGCTTGGTGAAATAAAAGGCTGAAAGACAGACGCCGAGCTGGGCTGACTGCTGCTGTAACGTAATCAGAACAAATACTCGAGTACAGCTGAACATAGTTACCACAGTGGGATTACACTCTGAACCTGGAGGTGCTAAACTGCAAAAATATAAATTTCTACATAATGTTGAATCTTTTTCTTTCATCAGCTGGATGAAAATGAAAAGTATTTCAGTTTAAAGTTAGAGCATGTGATCGGTCTGCTGCTGCCTGCGTGTAAACTTCATCACTAAATAATCCGGCCCTCTTCTCTTCTCATGATTAACTGATGTTTAATACAGAATATACAGTATTTACACACACATGCACCAACTCAGACACCAATGAAGGAGAGGGCGTTAACACTGTGCAGGGCTTCAGTCTTTCTTTTACAATCTGGGTCTCCATGTGTCGAGTTTCAGCTTCTCTCTGTTCTACAACATCTTTGGGTTTTTAGTCCATCAGAACATCTGAGGACGGTTCGGCGCCGAATCAACAAGATATGGAAGGTTTTTACTTCCAAACTGGGTATTTTAAATTCTTTGGCTAAACGTCTCAGAAAATGATTTAATTTGTGAGTCCTGCACGACTTTTACAGACTTTGTGTAAAAAAAACAAGTAGGAAGAAATAAACTCTTATTTTGCGTGTTGTGGATTTGGTGAAACCGGCTTCTAAGACTCAGATGAGAACATTGATACCTCTCTGGTCTGTATGCTGATCAGAAACATCACGTCATGTCACATCTGGTCAGTTCTCCACCCGACCAGGTGTGGTTCAGAAGCTTTTTGTCTGCCAGACTTTGTTTATTTGCTCATTTTTCTGGTTTACGTGCTTCTAAAAATGCCATGTAGTTAAATTTCTTTTTCTCTGTTTGCAACGGGTGTTTTATTTTGAAAATCAAGCAGATTCTCTATGTGTCTGACTTCCCGTCCCAAAATCGAATTGACGCTTCCAAAACAGGCGGTGATGTTTGAAACACTGACTAGAATAGCAGCTCTAAAACTCGCTAATTCACACGTGTTGCTTTGTAAGAAAGTGAAGGTGGAAGAACAACTCGTGGTGCTGGACTTCTTCTTCGGATGGCTGCGGTGAGTCTCCAGAAGAAATAGTCCCCGACTGATTGTTTTTCAGAGACACATCGTGTTAATTACTAAGCTTTACGGGGCCAGTAGATGGTTGAATAACTTCAGGACTGACTCATACGTGTACGAAACTTTTAAACGAACATATCCGAGACCCAGGTTGTGAAAGAATGTCATTCTCTTTCTGCCACCGTCGCCAAAACCGCGTTGACTCGACATTGACGTGATGCTGCAGGTAGAAGACGAGTGAACGACTCGAGGCGAGTTGTGAAGTGACCATGGATCGAAGTGTCAACAACAAAAAGTTCGGTTCAGTCAAAGAGGTCAGTGAGCTGCTGCTTTAGTCTGAAACGTCGACACAAACAGGAAACAAACGTGTCAGAAGTCGGAGTCGTCTGTGGCAGAGTTATCGACGGGCGCTTCCGTCGTCTGCAGGAGGTTTTCCGCCGACTCCTGCCTCTTCTTCTTCTTGTCGTGGTTCTTGATGTGAACGCTCAGACCCCGCTGAGTCATCTCGTAGATCTGACACTTGGCGCAGTAGTACGGCGACACGCCGACGTGCCTGAACTGATCGGTCAGGTACGACGCGAGCGTCTTGAAGCCCTTGTTGCAGATGTGACAGCGGGGGACGACGCCCGGGTGCTCCTTCTCCAGGTGCCTCTTCAGACCCCACCTCGACCCTTCGAACCCCGCCTTGTTCTCCGCCGAGCAGAGGACGCAGGTGAACACGGCGTCCTGGTTGGCGTGGCGGCGCGTGTGGGCGTCCAGCTCGACCTGAGTACGCACCGGCTGCTGGCACGACGTGCAGAAGAACGTCTTCTTTCCCACCATCTGGTGCATTTGTTTCAAGTGTACGGCCAAGCCGGAGCCTCTCTTGAAGAACCGGCCCGGCGGCGGGCACAGCGAGCACACGAGTCTTTTACCTGAGCCTGAGTTCATCTCCATCACGTCTCTGTAGTCCTCTCCAAGCTCCAGCACAGATTTATTGCTCACCACCTCCACCTCCTCCTCCTCCTCCTCCTTCCTGACCTCCTCTTCTGCGATCAGCTTCCTCTTCTGTCGCGGCCTTGTTTGCCAGGACGGTTTGGACATGGCGGGTAAAGGCGCTCTGACGCTCTCTCTGACCACAGGATGTTTGATTACGGGCTTTTTGGCGGGGAGCGATCTGTCCACCGACATCGTGAACTGGTAGCTCTCTCCCTCCTCTTCAGGATTCGAATACTCGATGACGTAAACGCTGTCTTCCTCTTCCTCCACCGCGACCTCCTCCTCCTCCGCGGGCATCGAGTACTCCACCACCTCGTAGTACTCCGTAGCAGCGCCGCTTTTAACTTTCCCCCCGACGTGAGACTGCTCCCCTGCGATGTGCGTGTCGTCTATTCTCACCACCGTTATCTGGTCCATGCCGCCTGCGCCGTCCCAGTTTCCGTTTCCTGAGGCGATGGAGGACGCCGCCGCTTTTCCTGCAGGACCGCCTCCGACCGCCAAGTGCTCAGCCGACGTCTAAGACGAGAAAAAGACGTTTTAGAAGTTTTATGTTTTCAGAATAAAACATTTTCAAAGTGTCAAACATGTTGAGAATCAAAGGATCTTTGTGTATATACATACATATATATATATATAGGTATATATATATGTGTGTGTGTGTGTGTGTGTGTGTGTGTGTGTATATATATATATATATATATATATATATGTGTATGTGTGTGGTGTGTGTGTATGTATATATATAGATATATAAAGATATATATATATAGTATGATATAATATATATATGTGTGGTATATATATATATATATATATATATGTGTGTGTGTGTGTGTGTGTGTGTGTGTGTG
>JAFMOB010000004.1:893557-896057 GCA_018985215.1 Larimichthys polyactis
CTCCTCCTCCTCGTCCTCGTCCTCCTCCTCCTCGTCTTCCTCCTCCTCCTCCTCCTCTCTGTCTCCTGTGGAATTTCATGTCCGACCCTCTCCGGTCTTCCCCCTCGTCTCTCGTCTCAGGATTAGCACAGTGTGTGTCATCCATATATTTATGTTTTCTCCTTTTGACTTTCTTCTTCTCCTCTGTCATTTCCTTTCTTCTCTTCTCTCCTCTCCTCTTTTCCTCTCTCCTCCTCTCCTCCTTCTCTCCTCCTCCTCTCCTCCTCCTCTTTCTCACATATTACAGTGTGTTAGACAGACGATGCGTTCACAGACCTGTGGGAAATCACAGCACCATGGCTCACAGGAGAACATTTATGAACAAACTTCAGAGAAGAAGAAGTTCATGTCCTCCTGTCCTCCTGTCTTCCTGTCCTCCTGTCTTTCTGTCCTCCTGCCCGTCCCGGCAGTCACATGATGGGCTGCGTGGGGTGGAGGGAGGCGGTGGTCCTCCAAGGACAGATGTGTGCCTTCCTGTGCAGATGTTGTTGCCAGGGAAACAATGACAGGACATGCTTTAATCGCCACGATGAACAGCTGGAAGGCTTTCCTGTGTGTGTGTGTGTGTGTGTGTGTGTGTGTGTGTGTGTGTGTGTGTGTGTGTGTGTCTGTGTGTGTGTCTGTGTGTGTGTGTGTGTGTGTGTGTGTGTGTGTGTGTGTGCGCGCGCGTGTGTGTGTGTGTGTGTGTGTGTGTGTGTGTGTGTGTGTGTGTGTGTGTGTGTGTGTGTGTTTCTCCCTCGGCGCTGTGCTGTAAGTTCGTCCGTTAATCAGTTTGAGCTGCGTTGTGACAGGAGAGGAGCATGATCAAGACACTTTTATTTCACATCAGGAACAGACAGCTTCAGGTATAGTCTGCACACACACACACACACACACACACACACACACACACACACACACACACACACAGACACACACACAGACACACACACACACACACACACTCTTATCTTAAACACTTTCAGTCTTTGCAGAGTCGTTCTCTTTTTGAATCTGTCGTGGGGATCATCCCGAGCTCCTCGTGTCGTCCCGTCTGTTTCAGAGTTGCCTCGCTCTGTGTCACGTTCAACGTCCTCCGCCTCTGTTTGTGTTTGTGCGAGCAGGCGCCGAACAAATATCGACCAAATGTCGGCGTAAAGAGTCACACGGTGTACGCCGTCATATCTATAAAGACTCTGACTGTTTTATTTACGATATCAGTGAATAAAGATGCAGTGGTTTTCCTGATAGCAGGACAACTGCAGGGAAAACAAACACAAATATATGATCAATAATATAAAGTATAAATAAGTTAGAACCTGTTTATCCTCGAACATCCACCTCCCTTTTCGTGACACGGACGTCTAAACAAAGAGACTATTCCATGTAGAAGTTGGTGTGAAGTTTTCAAGGATTCAAGGATATTCCATGATTGGAGTTGTTTCCCCTGCTGTGTCAGCATCCTGTGCGTGGTGAAAGGTTCATGTGCGGTTCATGCAAAGTGTGCCATGGAGTGTTTACGTGTAGCTGCTGTAGCTACCAGCAGATCCTGTTTACGCTGTAACCGTGGATGTGGAGACAACAATCGGAGGAAAGTTTAGGTTGTGAAGCGTCCGTGCAGGTCTGAGTGTTTCTGAGCCGTGATCACGTCTTACTGTCCTCTGCACTCTCACAGATTTTTGTGTGTGTGTGTGTGATGTAATTAAGAGGCACCCTCGTCCTGATCAGAGAGGCTCGATTGGCAACAGATGAAGCGCCTTTAATTTCCTCTAATGAGGGGAGAGAGGTGGGTGGAGGGGAGGCGGTGCAGAGAGAGAGAGAGAGGGTGGAGTAAAGGCAGAGAGAGGTGAGGAATGAGAGAGAGAGAGAGGATGAGCACACAGACAGTAGCTTTACTGTCCAACATGAACCTCTGAACTTTGAACAAGAAGCAGTAGACTCTGTTATTATGTGTGTGTGTGTGTGTGTTGTGGACAGATTACCATGGTAACGTGGTTGGCATGGCGACAAAATCCCCCCCCTTCCTCTTCCTCTTCCTCATACCTCTTCCTCTCTCATCTCTGTACTAAAAATGTCGGGCTCTCCGAGCACCGTCGTTTTATCATCAACGCTTCAGCTCGCTCGCTCTCTCTCATTCACTGTCGATGTCTCTCGACCAAAGCGCTTCATCGCGAACAGTTTCCTGCAAAATGTTTCACAATAAAAGCCTCGTTAAGAGAAAGTATGTGTTTCTGTTCACTGAAACACTAGAGGGCTTTTAATTTGTATTTACCTGAGTGACATGACGGCTGTGCCTTATATTTACAGGGTTAAAAAAAACGACATGCTCAGGTGTGTATGTGTTCTGAGTTCGTGTCATTAACCATCCTGCCAAATTTGAATGATTAAAAATATCAACAAGTTCATGAAATCAGGTAAAAATGAATTCTCAGCTGCAGGACTGTGGGGGCGTGTCCTCTGCGCAGGGTGGCCTCAGCGTGTC